>KK121779.1:236848-308147 GCA_000611955.2 Stegodyphus mimosarum
AATAATTATTATATTATATATAATTATTCTATTACATTATGTATAATAATTATTATATGTAATATTAAGATTAGTCTAATAATTATTATATTATAAGGCTATATCGAAATTATTATTATTAGGTAATCTACAAAAGTTATATTTTCGGTCGACTGTTTTCCTCTCCTTAGTGAAGAGATTATGAAAATATTTCTTCTTCCACTTCATTTTCTAAATACTTTAATTAAATTCCATAGTTCACATGAGCAATAGCAATGGATAAAAGAACAGATATTTCCCTTGTAATTAATTATTCGCTATAAATGAATCTATAAATGAAATAAAATAACAAAAGGGAAAGAAAAGAACTGAGAAAATTATTGCAAAACAAATAAACTAAATTCTGTAAAAACTTGAAGATGAAATTATCAATTACCACATGACTACTGATATAAATTAATTATGGAGATGCGTTTAAATACAATAAAAACAGACTTTTATTAAAAATAATTTGCTGTTGAAATGATTTTCTCTTTTAAAATACAATAACTCTCTTTCAGATCGAACTTTTACGAGGTTATAATGGTGACCGAACTAAACTAGGAAACGCTGAAAAGTTCTTGCTGCAGCTGATAGAACTGCCAAAGTAAGCTATTTTTGAACTGAATGTTTCCATTTCTATGTGCCACAATCTGGTTTATTTTTAATAATCTTTTGACTCTACTCATTCACTTTCAGTTATAAACTCCGTTGTGAAGGAATGTTACTCAAAGAGGAATTTGCTTCAAATATGGCTTTCTTGGAACCAGCTATTGAAAGTATAATTTCCGCAGTTGAAGGTAAATGTTTGTTTTAAGTGACGGTTTTAAATATCTACTTCGAGATGTTAAGACGCAAATGTCTTGAAGAAGTAAAGTTGTTAGATTATTAAATTGGTGTTCAACTTTTTAGGCAAATATGTTGTACATCTTGGTTACTGGCTCGCCAGTATTTGCATATTACTGCTTCAGTCTCGAGTGCATTCCTCAACAGCGTGCTAGTAAGTAGGCCAGTTTCTGTAGGCTGCTTACATCTACATTAAAACTGAATTTAACTGGCCTAGTGAAAATATCTTTTTCAGTTTCCTTGAGCATGCTTGCATATTTTCTATTTTGGGAGAAAGAACTTTTTTAAATAAAGAAAATTTAGGAAAAGTTTTAAAAATTTTAAAGAAAAAATGCATTTGCGAAGTGCAAGAACTAATTAATTTACGAGATTTAGTGAATCTTTTATGAAATTAAATTGTGATGATAAATAAGCGGTATTAAGTTGTAATAATGGAAATAATATCCTGCTAGAAATTTCAGAATATAATCAAATCTTCATATGTTATTAGCAGTTTTCCAATAAAGAAAGTAGAAAATGAAAATCTTTAAATTCTGTGTTTGTGCAATGAATTATTTTCATACCGTCCGGCAAAGTACATTACATAGTAATAAATGAGGAAAAAGGGTGAGCTCGGAAACAACATGGTATATCTAATTGACTTCTTTTTCCAATTGGTCCTCGAGTACTTTGTGAAATGCGAGATACATTGTTTTCTTTTCTAAAACATGAAAAAAGGGCGTTTACAATTTTAAGCGTGCGATTTTATTAACGTTGGCCTCTTTTAAGAAAATAGTAACTTCATTCGCAAGAATTTCTTTTCAGTAATTCCATGCAATGATAGTAGTTAAACTTTTATTGCACAAAATTAAGAAGAGTATAGATTTTAATTAATTATAAGTGTAAGCATAATTAATAAGTATAATTACAGAAAAAAAATAACCGAACAAATTGTAATTTCTCCTAAAAGCCGATTATAGGAATCTCTAATTCCAAAGCAAACGTAAATTAATATCTATTAAACATGTTTCAAAATCATTCAGAAATCATCATGCATATCGTAACAACATTATAAAATTGTTAAAATGTTTTTGAAAGATCTAAATAAAACTTATGCTTATACACTGGCGTGCAAAAATTAAGGACGAGATGGTTTTTTCAATATAACTTTGTACAAAAGCTTTCCAAATCAACACATTTAATACCGTAAGATCCCCAATACGTAAGGACATGAGCAATGTAAGCACCACTTACTAAAAGAGAAATCAGAGGGATAAAAAGAAGCTTTATTGAAAAAGTAGCATGGAGCGCAATGCGACTGAAGGCCGAAACATCCCTGTGATGGGTGTCCAGCAAGAAACATCCGGTCTTTAATAGGGGATATGATCTCCCCTGACTGCTAGGCAGGTTTCACATCATTTGTGCATGCTGGATATGTGGTTGTTAATGAGCTGTTGAGACACTGCTGCTCGTTCCTCTTGTAGCACCAATCGCAGTTTCGGAATCGTTACTGGCGATAAGTTACGTGCTGCCACGGGTCTCCCTAGTAAGTTCCGTACATGCTTGACGGGATTTAGATCCAGAGACCTTGCCGACCAATCCATGTGTTCAATATCTTCACTCTCCAACAGCTCTTCGACAGTAACTGTGCGATGAGGTGGAGCGTTGTCGTCCATGAAGAGGAACTGAGGACCCATAGCCCTTGTGAAAAGACGCATGTAAGGAAGAAGAACCTCGTTACAATAGCAGTCCCAGGTGACGAACCTCCTTGGGAGATATGAAGGTCGGTCCGGCTACCAAGCATTATGTCTGCTCGAACGAGAACTCCGCGACCTCCAAAACAGTCCCTTTTGATGATGTTGAAGGGGTTATTGCGTGTTCCCCGCTCTGTCCAGATGTGTATGTGTCTAGAATCGCAACTCAGACTAAAGCCGCTCTCATCTGTAAAGAGTACTTGTCTCCATTCATTGTCTCTCTAATTCCGGTGTTCCCGGCACCACAGAGAACGCCTTCTCCGATGGGCAGGCGTTAGAGGTACACACCGTACAGGGCGTCGTGCAAACAGACCACCACCGTGCAGTCTTCTGGCCACGGTAAAACGCGATATCGGTCGTCCAGTCGCCTGTGTCGTGTGTCTAGCGATTTCTCACGCTGTCTGCCGCCTGTTCCTTCTGGCCTGTAAGGCAATATACCGGTCATCTGCGGGTGTGGTTCCTCGTGGACGACCACTACTAAACCCCCGGATAGCCGTTCCTGTAGTTTGAAATTGTCTCCAAAGTCGTGAAACGATGCTGTTAGCAATTCCAAACTCTGCAGCCACACTTGTCACACTGCGGCCTTCCTCCAACTTCCCAATGATCCGACCTCGGGTAAAGGCATCCAGATGTCGTCTAACAGATTGATTATTCGCCATTTCTCGCTGAGGCAGCAAGTCGGTGTAATTTTAACTGCTATACGGCGTGCAATCTCTTTGCCAGAAATACTGATCTTAACATGCTTTATACTACTCAGACACTCCCCCATTTCGTCTACCTACATATCTGCGCATGTGCTACCGTACATCACCTTACTTAATCTCCTGATTGGTCCTTTTGTCCGCTCTGCCTCTTCGTTCAGCTGATATGCTAATTTTTCGACTTCGTCCTTAATTTTTGCACACCAGTGTATATGCAATGCCCATTTCGGACATTGCATATATAATTATGCATTTTATTAGAATAGAAATTTCTTATGATACAATGAAAGTACCGCATTTAATTTCTGTTCTTTTTCGTTTACTTAAAAAAAAAGAACTGAGGCATTGTCAAGAATTACATGAAGTTCTCTACATGCTTTTGGTTGCTGGTAATTTTCTGAACTCGGTAAGCATTGACGGCATTGTAATATCAATTTTCTAAACAATAACTATGTTTACATTTAATGGCATTTTAATATAATTTTTTTTTCTTTTTGTCTTTTGCTTAAGGGTGGTTACGCTGGTGATGCAGCAGGATTCAAGATGATGTCCTTATTGAAAGTCGCTGAAACTAGAGCCAACAAACCAGGAATGAATCTTATTCATTATGTTGCTCAAGTAAGCTTATCAAATAATTCACCTTTGTTTGCATGAATTTACCAAAATAAAATAAGAGCAGCTTACTGGTTTTCCAACTTAAGATTAAAAACTTGTAGCATTGCTATTGTGTTGCAATTAAAGCAAGTGTTAGAGAAAGACAATAGAGCACGTACTAAAAAGAGTCGTTTTCAGTCCTTAATATGCTGATTTCGATACTTTCATTGCATCAACATTCAAAAGCCCTTCTCTAACACTTTTTGTTGGCACCTAAACAAAACAAGGAAAAGAAGGTCAACTTATAATAAAGTGAAAAAATTAGTTCTTTCTATCTGGAAAGAGGTATTTAATCCTTTCTCTCGAGAGAGAAGAATTAAAGAATTAATTCTTTCGAGTGAAATTCTTCTATTAACTGCAAGGGGCTCAGAATATTTAGGATTTAAAAATTAAATTCATTACTTTTCAGGGGCGATATAAATAAAATAAAGCCATTTTCTAAAGTAACGAAATTTTTAATAATAAAGTACAGCAATTAAAAAAGTACCAAAATATAAATCTTCCAGAAATGCGCTTTTAAGTTCATATCTCATAGAAATTTTTCATGAAAAAAAGAAACTAAATTTTGTAACTTATTTGTATGAATAAAATGTTAATAAGTATTACAACCCTGAAACAAAATCTAGTGATTTTTTTAAATACGTACAGAAGTCGTAAGTCGTTGGTTTAAATGCTGGTCATGCTACCTTAAAGAGACTAAATTCAGAAATTCTTTGCCCGTGAAATTCTCTGTGCTTTTGTGATTCGAATGTGCCTATTTTAAATTTGCTATTCAGTTTTATAAAAAATACCTGAATTTAAATCGTAAATTATTTCAAAAATGCGAAAAAATTCCCAGAAGCGTTGGTAGTTTAATTAATTAGATTTATTTTGGATATTTAGATTTAGAAGATTATTTAGATTTATTTTATTTATTTAGATTTATTTTACTTATTTAGATTTATAAGATTAATTTCAAAAATAATATTAGTATTTCTTCTGTACAATATTTAAACTTTAAAATAAGAATAAATAATAACTGAAATATAGAATATAGAACATTGGGATAGGTATTTTGTTCAGAAATGGTTGGTGACTGTATAGAGGGATTCCAATTCTCTTTGAAAAGTCGGAGTCTTTCTGTGGAATGAATAACGATTTTGATTATTTAAATTTACTTTTTATTAATTTAACATTTTTAAATTACAAATTCCAATTGAATTATTTACAAATTCTAATTTTTGATTTTCACAATAGTACACATTTACTATCTAAATTTTCCATCAAATGTCCTATGAGATAATTTAATCATTTATTCGCTATTAAATTAAATTTTTAATCTTGAGCGATAGTGCAGGATTTTACTTTTGTAGTTCTTGTAGAGATATTAGGTATTTTTTGACAGAAGGAGAGGTGAAAAATGAGTTATGCCCTCTCCGGGACTCGAACCACGGACCTCTCGAATACGCGCTGAGTGTGCTAACCATTACACCACGAAGGCATGCTAAGAAGGCTGGAGAAATACCTTATATCCTTTTAAAATAAATTTTGTAATTCCATAAATTTTAGGTTTGTTTTCTCTTTGTATTTCTTTACACTTATATATATACATATATAGAGAGAGAGAGAAAGAGAGAGAGCTTAAATTTTCTGAGCTTCTATCGCTTTAAAAATTTGATTGATTACTATAGTTAATTTTCAATCAATAAAATTTGATTGATTTAAATTTAATTAATTATTTCACGCTATGTAAGAAAGCAAAATCTTTTCTGGAAAAATAGCTTTCTTGGATTGGTGATAAGTGTCTCATGACAAATAAGACATAAAATTTTACTTTCTGACAGACTTTCTAAACAAGAAAATCCTGAAGGCAAGTACCGAGGATCATGCGATCTTTTGCTGAGACTTCTACTAAAACGTAGGACTAAGTATAGAAGATTCAGTTTCAGTATCTCAGCAACTATTTTTTAATTTATTGCAGATAATTTATTACAGAGAGCTTCAATCTGTGGTTGGTGACAAGCCATTTTATTAAATTAAACACATATTGATCTTGTTAACACACAAAAGAAAGTTTAAAAAAAATAGATTCTTAGGGAATTCTGTGTAAAAGCACAGCTGCATTTTGAACACGTGTAACCGATTCTTTAGAAATATTAACTTGGCAAAAGTGATGAATAAATTTATCAACTGTCTAGAGGAGAACATTGCACCTCAATCTCAGAAGATATTCTTCATTTCACTAATTTTCGCTTAAGAGTTACTCGCATGCGCCTCCAGAAGCGTTCTGGTTACAGAGCAACTGATTTTTAGATTATGTAAATCAGATTAAAAAGGTATTTACGTATATAGTATTTATTTATTTATTTAATTTTAAAATATCAGTTTCTTTCATTTATTTTTTGTTTTTCCTCTGGAAGGAGAAATACTTGCTTCAGTACAATGCACTCTATAACTTTTGTAGAATTAGCAACTAAATTTGATTCGCGAAAAAATATCTTAACAAAAATAGGACCAGTTAAAGGGAGATTGGGTATCTGCTGTAATTATTAATGCCATATAAAATGCAGTTTGAAGCATCATGACCAAAACTGTAAACATTTTATTTGGGGGAATGAGAAAAAAAAATCCTTAATATGATTACTATCTGAAAAAGATGGGATGGATACTGTTTTCATCATTGTTAATTAATTTAAATTAATCGTTTTCATCGCGAAGTTGAAACAAAAAAGGAGCGTTTAAAATCAAGTAATTCATAGAAATCTGGACAAAAATATCCTTTATGATCTGCAGAAAAATGTTATGTTCCCAAACATTTTGGGACAATAAATGGCTAACTTCTCACTCACCTGTACCGTATTGGCCAGTACAGTAGCTACATAGGATGAATGAGCCCTTGAAATCTGGTTACTGGGATGGTTTAGGTGTTCAATCTCCCAAACCACTTTTCGCCCAAGTTTTTTTTTTCCCCTTGACACCAGATGAGGAGTGTATGTTCCCCTTCTTCCCTTCTTGTCCACTTATCTTGGCCCATAGAGCTGTAATGTATATATATAATATAACATAATATAACAGGTCTATGTCTTGGCCCTACGTGAGAGCTGAAGGGTGGGGAATAGACAGGAGTATTCGCAGTCTCTCTCTCTCTCTTCCCTCTCGTTCTTTACGTCATAATAGTCTCAAACTCCTATCTGGATTTTCAGACTACTAGCTTATGTTAATATTTTCATTTTTTTTTTAAAATTGAACATCCTTTCGTGATTGTTAATGCGTGTAACTCTCTTTCTTTCCTTTTTTACCGAGTCCTGTGCTTTGGACATCCTAAGTAAAACCCTGATTAAACAAAACTTTTCTATTGGACCCCCTCAAATCTTCTATGGACCCCTGGGTACATTTAAATGGTTCATGGGCTTATTCTGGATACAGAAAAGCAAGTATTTTTATGGAAGAGAGATTTCAATTTATTTCAGTGTTCCTAATCCTGACGAAGTGGCATTAAAGTTGATTGAATTCCTCTTCTATTATGTTCTTTATTCTTTAAATTTTAATGATTTTTTAAATTGAGGTATTGCTTGTTTGAAGTTTTTTTATTTTAACAATTATTAAATCTTTTTTGCATTTATAGGATTATTTAAAATTTATTACTTACGAATTTCAATTTTTGGTCTTTGTGAAAAATTAGTTCTAAATTTCTTACTTTGTGTCTTTACTGGTAATTTTTTATGAGCTTAATGCGCGAAAATACTAGGCATGATTATATTACCTTTTTAAAAAAGTTATTTTGTAACAGGTAGGTAGATAGATATATTCACACACACATACACAGTCCAGTCACATTAATGTGACCACCACGTACTTTCCATGTCAGAGTTAAATAACCAATCACAGAAGGCAGGTGGCAGCACAGTGCAGTTGAGCGTATATAAAGGGTGTGTGAGGGCTTCGGAAAACATTTCAATCGTTGGCGTAATGCAGAAACGAAGCGATTTATCCAACTTCCAAAAGGGCATGATCATTGGCTTTCGGGCCAAGGGTGGAAGCATTTCCGAAACGGCTGAGTTTGTGAACTGTTCGCGTGCCGCCGTGGTAAAAGTGTACCGTGCATGGCAAAATGGGACTGTCCAAAATCAGCGACGTGGCAAATGTGGTGCACCACGGGCCATATGCATACATAGACATTTACCCACACATGCTTTTTTTTATTTGTAATAACATGTATTTCTACTGACACTTTGACCCCTATAAACTGCGAATTTCTTAAACTGAACTTGTAAACTTTCTAGCTGAGAAATTATCCAAATAATGTGAAGATAATGGCTAGTCATTTCACTAAGTTTTTGCAAATGTACGTAATTTTTAGATGTTCTGCTATTTTAAATTATGTACTTTTATGCACTAGGAAGCTGAAAAGAAATTTCCGAACTTACTCGAATTTCCTGATTTTTTATCTAATTTGGAAGAAGCATCGAAGTAAAGTATTTCTCTTTTAATATTTTTATATATGTTTTCATTTATCTATAAGTTAAATGTTTGATTTTTATGTAATGCTGCACTGGGATTTCTTAACTTTAAGGTGCTTAAAATTTCATTATTTGAATAATATAAAAAAAGCTCATTTACAATCACGAAACCTGCAAATTATCTATGAGAATCCAACGGGAAAAAAGTTTATTACTTTTTCTGAATTCTTAATATTATGTTTTGATAAACGAATTTTATTTTTTTAATTTTATTCTTAAGCCTTATTTGGCGGGGGGCTGGGTAATGCTGCCTGTTCCAAATGTCATAATCCTTTTTATTAATATATTTGTAAGGTTATTATTTTAAACTAACCAGTTATTGTAATTTGAATCTGTACTTCTCCTTTCCGTATTCCTCATCAGAATGCAAATGAGATAGCCAGTACTTAAACTGAGGTTTCTGGATTTTAAGACAGTGCGTGTTTCCGTCTTCGATGTCCCGCTACGTACAATTCCTGCTACTTCTGATAGTTATAATTATTCGCTTTTGAATTATATGGTTGTTGACACTTGGATTTTAACGCTTCGGTAAAATTACTGAGCCAACTTCGAGCAATATTTAACTGTGTAGTCTTTGACTACTGTTCCACGTTTAACTTGAATTTGATTCTTCTTTTAGTTGCATCACCACGAGATGTGGCTGATATTGTTAGCATAAGAGAGTGCGTTTATATTCTGAATTCTGTTTAAATAAAAAGGTTATTTAAAATCTTCTCAGAATGTTGTAGTAACTTCAGACATAGCGATAAATCGCTTTACGTCTGTTGGGCATACTGGACTAAATACCAGGCTCAGATCAAGTAAAACCTAACTTGTTTAAGACTTTCATTTTCATTTTCTGTTTTAAATTTTAATTTTCAAATAGGATTATACTTTTTGTATGAAAAATATGCAGTGTGTCAAAAAACAGCCGAGCTTTTTAAATAAAATACAATATTGCTAAAATTTAAGACTTTTATCAATAAAATGCTAACAGATAGATTTCAACAAATGCATGTTTAATTGCACTTGGGTTACCCTTGTCAATGGCAATTTTCATGGCTTGAGGATCATATTATAATGTCCTTTTTATCGTCTTCTTGAGTTTGAGAAACAATCGCAATGTATGCAGTGCGATGATTTTGTAAGGTGGAATATTGTCGTGCAATAAGTATCCGCTTTCGAACTCTAAATATTCTGGCTTAATTCTTAATTTTTCTGTACCACTGATATATTGCATTTAATTCAAATGGGGGTATCGTAGTATCCATATAATATTGCTCTGTAATAGTTTCACCTGCTGGAATGACTTTACGATAAATTATTGCAAAGGCGTCATTTATCATGAAGTAATGGGAGAATAAATTCGTATTACTTGCATTCACGTCTTTTGCAAACGTACAATACTTTTGTTTTGGACGACTGCAGCGATTACTTTAATACGCTCTGACACTTAGTTTCAAACTAAGAATGTCTAACTGAGAACAAAATTTTATGTCTCAACATTAGTGACAATAAAATCTAAAGTCTTCGATGCTCCAGTTTTATTAATGCTTTTGCAGGATTCGAGGAGTGTCTTCTGTTGGCTTGTGGACTTAAACGGCTTTGTCAATATGACCCTTTCGAATCGATAGCATTAAATCTCGTAGATTTTGTCCTATTATTTTTTCAGTAGTCGCAGTCTTCCGACCGCTTCTTCAATAATGGCCTCTCTTCTGTTTCTAAACTGCATATAGCACCTGAGAACTTGCATAATGATCAGTTCCATAAATTGCGCGTTAAATGCAACTGTTTCCTCTTAAGTTTTATTAAGTTTGCTTAGCTGTATTCTGATTTTGTGATAAAGTGCTATTCAAAAACTACACTCTAGCCTGCATTTTCCAAAAAAATATTTATCTTACGTTTCTCGCTAAATTTTAACATCAAAAGCAATAGCATTTATTTAAATATTGATGCTTTGTACATTATATGGTGCTTCTAATTTCGAAGGAAAAAACAAATTCATTTTCTTTTTAAAAGCAGCGCGTGTGTTGAAAATAGAATGTTCTTCCATGCATTTTATGCGCAATTACATCTGGCTAATGAAAACCTTATATAAAGTTCTTGGTTACTCTCAAAAAAATATAACGTATACAAAAAAAAAAAAAAATCAAAAAAAAATTTTCATTCAGTCCCATTTTTGTAAAATATTAATAGCTTTTATATATGAAGCTATAAAAAAGTATTTAAATAATAATTCCTTAAATGTTGATAATTTGCCTATTTAATATTTCTAGTCTTTAATCAGGTAAGTAATTTAGCAAGCGTTAATTGAAAATTTATATTTTCTTTTCTCTTTAGACTTTCCATTGACAATCTAAAAACAGAAATAGCAAACTTGAGTAGCAAAGTATCTAAAATTTCCCAGCAAGTATCTTTGGCTGGGGAAGATGTTAAAATGCAAATGGAAGAATTTCTGCAGGTAAGAATTTTCTCAGCAACTTTTCCCGAGCTACTTTGCTTCTCCTTTTATCCATTACAAAGTAAAATCGAAATATTTTGAGATTTTATACAGGGTGTTTTAGAATAGCGGTTAAAGACTTTCAGGAGCAATAGAGTACACCTACACGATGGCAAATAAAATAGCAATGCATGGTCGGAAGGCTTTCCTGGCGCAATAGTGACAGCAAAAAACACGAGAATGGAAGGACATGAACAGGGTGACAAAGAATGTTTATTATGCTTAGTACAGAAGAAACTAAGAAATAAGAAAGGAAAAAAAAAAGACAATAATCATCATCAAGAAGGGGTTCGAAATTGCGACCCCGGACCGTTATGAAGACCACATCTGCGACGCTTGGAAGATCTGATGTTCTGGAGAATAACAGGCGTGTCTCGGACATCCTCAGCAATTGCCACGATGCGAACAACGAGTTCCTCAGCAATGTTAATGAGGTGTCTGTAAACCTGTGTCTTCCCGTACCCCAAGAGAAAGTAGTCAGTGCAAGTGAGGCCTGATGATCTTGCTGGCCAGTGCTTCACAGTGAGCGCGGCCGCAGTTAACGCGCACTCTACGTCATCTGACGTTTCGGTGCACGTAGTACCATCTGCCTCGTACACCAGCCAAAGCCGTCCCAACATTTTCGTTGTACTAAACCTAATAATCACCCTTTCACCCTTTCTTGTTTTGTGTCGTTTTCTCAGCTTTTCTCGTATTTTCTGTCGTCACTACCGCGCCAGGAAACCGTTTCTGACAATGCATTGCTATGTGATTTTCGATCGTCTAAGTGTACTCTAGCTCTTCTGAAAATTTGTAACCGCTGTGCTGAAACACCCTGTATATTAACAATGTTGTACGCCAGCGCAGCTGTAGTTCTCTTTACTGAACTGGAAGTTTCTCAGGCTTCTCAAAGTTCCTCTCTTTCGACCAGTTTTGCCTTATTTTACATTCTGCACAAATTAATAAATGAAGTGCATAGTTTTACTAATATTTTTCTATGTTTAACATGCATTTGCAAGCTAGAATAAGAATAAATCCTCATTTCATCAATTTCCGGATCTCGACGGCCTTCTTGCTCTTAACAAGCAAGTTGGGGATACCTGCATGTTGCAAGCTGTGTATATATGCATATAGCACAAGGTGTAATTTCATGTAATTTTAAAAGCAATTGATATAAAAGTATGAACAAACACGCAATTTCATTATTATTATTATTATTATTATTATTATATCATCCTATAGTTCGCCACGAGAGAGACAATGGCTGTTCAAAAGGAAATCGATAGCTTAGAAAAAGTTCGTGAGGATATGGCTGAATTTTTATGTGAAGATCTCCAGTCCTTCAAACTTGAAGAATGCTTCAAAATATTTCAGAGTTTCTGCCAAAAGTTCAAATCTGCAATTGAGGTATGTTTTACTCTAAAATCAATCAAATGAAACTTTTTCAGTAAACTATATTGAAATTATTGAAAATATAAAATTATATTGAAATTAGAAAGGAACAACATTTCCGGAGATCTTAGAGAAACTATTGCTCTCATGGTATAATATCTATGGAAGCAACTTCAAAATCTTCATAAAACTACTTTCTTTCAGCTCGGCTCCTTTTGTCGAAACTGAAATGAAAATATCGTGGTCAGGTAGTATATGTATAAACAGTATTACTTCTTAAATTGCAAATGGAATCTGAAACATGAGGCATTTCTCTAAAACAATTTTTTGTTTGAGCTTTTAATTTTGTTTTACTAAAGTGTTATTGTAAATGTAATTTACATTCATTTATTTCAAATTCATTTTCCTATTTGTAATAGGAAATTCATGTGAGTTCTATTTCCATGATCGTAAAGCCTCAAAAAGAAACGGTTTATTTCGAAAGGGAAGCGTCAATCCGTTTTTTATTCGATCAGGAATCAAAGGTTTAAGAGTTTCTGCACACTTGCATATTTTTCTGCATATTTTTAAAAAGAGTTATTAGAAGTTGCGTGAGAACAATTCTTATCCAGGACTTTTGAGCAGGAAAGGCCTGTACTTAGGATACATGTTTTGCACATGTATGAATGGCGATGGGCTTGGAGACAGAGAACAACTGTCAACTTCGTCGCAAAGCTCATAGAAAAGTGTGGCTTTCCAGGCTTTCACCTCAGACTGAAGGAAAAATTTTCATCGCCAACATCTCCAAAACGCAGGAGAATAGTACGGATAATATCTGATGTCCAGAATGCGGCTGAAATGCTTTAGAAAATTATCGACGTATCTGTTAATTAGATGATTATGGGCTGTGTGTTTCCAGTTTCGGTCAAAAACTTCGAAGAACTTAACTACAGAAATTCCTCCTCAGCGACAATTATTTTTTTTATTTCGAAAATGAAGCGAATACTCGAGTTTAACTCCTCTAATCGATTTATTACATGAGCTGCGCCAGATAGTTTTCTTTGAAAGCATTTTATTCTCAGAGCTATGCTGTTTGAATAAATATTTTAATCCGATTCTTTAGATATTTCATTTTATAGTCATTAGGTTTGTTCAAGCAGGAACCATAAAGAAATATGCCTCCCCGGGATACGAACTTCAGACCTTCCGGTTGCTAGCTGGATATGCTTCCAATTACACCATGAAATCATGGGTAAGGAAAGAGAATATCTTACATTCTTCCCACCTTAATGGGCAACTGCGTAGTGGGGACCCAGTTTTCAAATCCAGGTGGCGATGCATTATCTAGTTCAGATGCCACTTGTAAAATCATTAGAATGTTATTGGAGCAGGAAACATAACAAATTTACGATGCTTCACTGAGTTTCGAACTCCGGACTTTCCGACTGCCAGCTGGACGTGCTTCCAGTTACGCTATGAAGGCACGAAGTAAGAACGGAGGAAATTCCCTTAAATTCATTTACAATATTTTTAGAGCTGTGAAAAATGAAGTTCAGTGATGTCCTGGTCGGGATTCGAACTCCGGGTCTCCTGATTGCTAGGCGGACGGGCTTCTAACTACACCACGAAAGAAAGCTGTAAGAAGGAAGAAAACACCTTACGTTCTCCCGTAATGAAAGGACGACTGGTGAGGAGGGGGAGACCCCGTAACCAAATCCAGGTGGTGACGAATTATTGGCAACCACATTTTAGTTCAGGGCCACTTGTAGATTGTTAGGATTTTTTTTAAGCCGGCAACTTAAAAGTTCTGCAAAGCCTTCGCTGGGATTCAAACTCCGGACCTCCGAACACTACTAAAACAAGTGGTAAGAAGAGAGAAAATATCCTACATTTGAACAAAGGGAAACTCGAAAAGAGTAATATTGTTTGAATTTTATAGCTTGCAGTTACCTGAACCAATGGTGAAATTAGAAGGCAGTGCTGATTGCGAGTACGAAGTTTCTTAAAACTTGCATCTCAGAAGAAAGTATGATTTTATTATTGCTAAAAAATTGAAAAAAAAAAGAGTTGAACAGAACAGACAGGTATAAATATCATAATTTTAAGTACATCAAGCATACAGTATCATAACTTAAATATCAAGCAAGTGAAAAATCAATAAAGAAATCACGTTTCATTGAAATTTGACTTTCTCCCCTGCTCTTTCGCTGAGGTTACCTATAAAGAGTTAATTAGACAGAACAGTCGAAGTTTAAAAATAAATAAATAAATGTTTCTGTAAATGTATAATATATTTTGATCAGCTGTTGTATTAATTTATTTATACAGGAAAATGAGAAACGTCGTCAGCAAGAAAAAAGAGCAGAGGCTCGGAGAAAACAGAGAGAAGAACAACTAGCGCTTAAAAAGAAAAATTCTTCAGGTACAGTTAACATTCCTTATGCAGTTTTCCATTTTTATTTCTTAATTTCTTTACTAGCCTATTTCTATCAAATACAACACAGTTTTTTTTAATAACTTCATGCATAGTATAGGCAATAAAAGCTTTAGTCTCAAAACGTACTTTTACACTGAAGATGTATTGTAAACGTCATCGACAATGTAGTGTTTCATTTAAGTCATAATCAATATTTTCTTGAAAAAGGATTTCAAATATGAAATCTAATTCAGCTAATTAATTCCTTTTAACAGAAAACCGACCTTCCTCATTCTCTGGTAGTGAAAGTGATAATATCATAGATATGCTTCTCGGTGATATTAGAGGAGGATTTAATCGTTTCGGAGCCAACGGTAGTTTCAAATCTGGGCGTACCGCAGGTAAGCCCAAGCGAACGTCAGCTGATGGAACAGCAATTCCTGGTGAACTCAGTCGTATGAACAGCCTCACTTCAAGTGTTCCTTCCGAAGAAGATGCCACAGCATCACCTAGGATTATTCGGCGACGAATTGGATCATCGAATTCGATTGCTAATGGGTCTGGTGGGGACTTAGATAATATCGATACTCAGTCCCCAGATGTGACACCGAATGGGACTCTACATCGACGTAGAAGCCGATTGTCTTCGGAAGACAGAGAAGATAATTTAATAGATTTCTTACGACAGACAGCTGAAAATGATTCTTTAAGAGGAGACAAAAGTAAGGTACCTGACAGTGGATCTTTAGATAGATCGTGGATCAGACGGTCATCAAGAAGGTTAGTTAATTTCATTTATTTACATTTATAAATATTTTATTGCTTAAATATAACTCAGATAAACATTCGGTGAGCACATGTTTACGTGTACATACTCATCCTGCATAAAAAATATTTTAGTTTTATTAATCTTGCATTAAAATAAGCGGGTATAAATATTAGTACGATAAATTTATTTAAAGAAATTTCTTTTGGCCCTTATTTGAGTTTTGAAATACAAGAAAGAATTTAATACGGTTCAATAAACACCAAATCTCATCTTAAATTATTTTAAATAAGAGAATGACATCAGCTGAGTCATATATTAACCTTATTGAGGCTGCTAGGTTGTTTTCTTTTAGAAGGGGTCTAACATATTTTCCAAAGTTTTGCATAATTAACTATGGCAAAGCACTCTAGTATTTTCTGCATAAGAAAATAGTTGCCATCATGGAGGACATTCTATGGGAAACGGTTTTGAATTACCCTGGTGTGCAAAAGTTTAAGGACGAACAGCAAAAGTTTAAGAACGTTATAGCTTCCCAAATCAACAAAAATACACTCATTGCCATAAAAATTTGCGCACCAAGAAAGAGTTATCAGAAGGAAACGAAATTTTACATATGTAAGTACTACTTTAATATACGTAAGTGATTAGAAAATCAAAAAAAAGGCCATTTATTGCAGAAAAAAGTACACATGAATGGAAGTTTTAATACTCTCTTGGACCACCTCTAGCGCGAATGCACGATGCGATACGAGCGGGCATTGAGGCATACAAGTTCCGTATGGTGTCCTGAGTCAGCTTGTTCCACAGTTGCTGTAAACGAGCCTCTAGTTAGGCCAATCTCGTAGGCTGTCCAACTTGCGTTCCAAATGATCCCAGATATGCTCGATTGATGACAAATATGGGAATCCAGCAGGCCAGGTAAGGGTGTTAATGTGGCGGAGGTGAGATCCGTGCTGTGTGCGACCGAGCATTATCTTGTTGAAAACAGGATCCTGGGAGCCCTGCCATGAGTGGCAACATATGTGGCTGAAGGATGTCATGGACGTACCGCTGGCCTGTCATTGTGCCATGGATCAATATTAGGGGTGACCATGTATCGTAAGCAGTGGCACACCATACCATCACATCAACTGTGGGAACGGTGTGTCGCTGTAAAGTGAAGGCAGGATTGAGACGTTCACCACGGGGCCTCCACACACGAACACGATTGTCATCACTGTTCAAATTGAATCTAGATTCGTCGCTGAAGACGACCTGATTCCATTCCGTTAAAGTCCAATCCGACACCGCTCCAAACAGACGCGTCGATGGGTGGATGTCATTGGCAGCACCCACCGACGAGCCGCGATACCAGATGTCCTTCAACCAGGCTCCTTACGAAGGTTCGGGAAGACACAGGGGCCCGTAATGAGGCTACTGTCTGGGTCTGGATGGCGGCCAATGAGGCAGTTGGTTTTATGTGTGCGTGTCGTATGATGTAACGATCTTATGACGATTGGTCTGTCGAGGGCGTCCTGAGCCTGGTCGCCGTGTAAATGATGTCTCTTCTGTCCATTGGTTTCAACACCTCCTCACAGTAAAATCAGAACGGTCTACATGACAAGCTACTCGCCCGAGCTGACCACACAGCTTCCATCATCCCGATGATTCTTCCCCTCTCGGACTCTCACAGCTGCTGATATTGACTTCGATGGCGGTGTAACGGCATGTCTACCTCAGCGTTTCCTTAGCAAAAGATTAAGTACGTTCAAAACAAGCTCTGCTTACCTGTTTTATACTCCAAGAACGCCCAAACGAGAACTCCGCGACTCCTCCAAACCGGTCCCTTTTGATGATGTTTAAGGGGGGTTATTGTGTGTTCCCCGCTCTCTCCAGATCTGTATGCGTCTAGAATCGCAACTGAGACTAAATCTGCTCTCATCCGTAAAGAGTACTCGACCCCATTAATTATCTGTCCAATTCTCTTGTTCCCTGCCCCACAAAAAACGCCTGCTCCGATGAGCAGCATTAATGGTATACACCGTACAGCCGTCGTACAAACTGACCACCATTGCGCAGCCTCCTGGCCATGGTAAAACGCAATATCGGTCATGCAGTCGCCTGTTCCATGTGTCTTGCGATTTCTCCCGCTGTTTGCTGACTGTTTCTTCTTGCCTATAGGGTAATATGCCGGTCGTCCGCTGCTGTGGTTGCTCGTGGACGACCACCGCTGAACCGTCAGACAGCTGTCCCTGTACTTTGAAATGCTCTCCAGAGTCGTGAAACAATGCTGTGAGCAATCCCGAACTCCACAGCCACACTCGTTACACTTCGACCTTCCTCGCTCTTTCCAATGATTCAACCTCGGGTAAAAGCATCCAGATGACATCTAACAGATTTATTCTTCAACATTTCACACAGCAACTCGACGTCGCTTAAACTGATATATGCGATAGCTTCCCCAAAATGCTGAGCTCGTACGTCCAGCGAACTTTACATCCCTCCGACATTCCCTCTTTAAGTCTAGCTGCATATATGCACATGTGCTAATGTACCCGACCCTAGTTGATCTCCTGATTAGTCTTTCAGTCCGCTCTGCCTCTTCGTTCCACTGATAAGCTAATTTTTCAAAGTCGTCCTTAATTTGTACACAACAGTCTAGCTTTCTACATGGATCCAAGCCAAATGCTACAATTCCGCGGCTTCGACCAATCGGCTACAGGGGAGACAGAACACTTAGCTACATATAATAAATATTGCGTTTTGTTTATATAAAATTATTTTCATCAAATTACCATTAATATGATAGAGGAAATTTTCTGGATTTATTTGATGAAAATAGTAAGAGATTAGTCGTATATTTATTGATTTTAAGTACGCAACACATGTTTTTATATTACTATATGTGTAAGATTTACAAGAGGTCTACAGATGTGCAGATTGAAATGACGGAATAGATTACATTATGTTTCAAAAACTGAACATTGCTAGTATTTCAAACTAATGCTTGCAATCCTATTTCAGACAAGTTATATTCGTTTTTGCATATATACGGTGTCCATCAAAAGTCCTTACCCGACCTTTTTATTTCCTTAAGGGTTAGTCGTACACATATACTTCCAGTTACAAAACATTTTAAATGATACAAATACCCGTGTCTTTGGAGTTTTTTATTTTAAAAAATCAATTTTGTAAAAATTGCAATTTCTGTATTTCTATACGTTCTCCTGCTCTCTTTACTTAGGAAAATTTTGTATCAATTATCAAAAATAAAAATTGACCGTGATATTTAATTCACTAATTATTCAGCACTAAAATTGCATTTATAGTTTTGAGATATTTGACGTCATTTGCAACTTGAATTACGGAGTGGCTTAATAAATCAATCAGAAAAATTCGAAGTTGATTTTTTTCCCTTAAATTCCATTCAGTAATATTCTTTTGTGATTTACTAATGTGCAACATTCTTTAATTTATAATTTTATGGTTATTGATATGCCGAAAGGAATTTCACGCAAGTAATTTATTAGTTTTCAGACATTTAAATACGTTATTAATATTCTAATGAAGTTTTATTACTTTAGAATCATAATCTAATAACCATACAAAAAATTCATTAACCTAAGTGTAATTTTTTTTTACGGAAGTAGCGGCAAGAATTGGCTATACCTTGTTATTGTTTTCTAGAACACTAATTTTATCTTCACACACTAATAATAAGATCTCCTTTTTAAAAAAATTTACGTTTATCACTACTTTTGAAAACAATCTGCATAGAAATGTGTGATACTTAATCTATTGAAAAACATCATAACACTTTTTTTAAGACATATTTTGTAACTTAGTTCAATACAAACGGAAACGTTCAGTCTTCCATTTGCGTGTCGCCCCTAAATATCATGTCTATAGTTCAAATGAAATATCTAAGCTAAATTTTATCATACGAGAATCATGCTCTGCTAATTTCATTTTCATAATGTACTTAAAATTTTCCTAAACAAAAGTACAGGGAAACCTATAATAAGTTCGATTCAGTAATTTTTACGAAATTAATGTTTTAAAATTAAAAATTCCAAAATATGAATATTTGCGTCATTTAAAATATTTTTGTAACTGAAAGTATATGTCTACGAACAACGACTGCAGAAATAAAGGCCGGGTACACACTGTATATTCCGAGTTTAAATAATACTTCATAAATAATAGAATAGCATATTTAATCCTTTAAGGAGATGCGATGCATTTAGTAACTTCCTTCTTTCATTCAGCACTAAAATTGCATTTATTTTATCTTTAGAAGAAGACCTGAAATATTAGCAGCGGAATTAAATGAAAGAGAAAGGCCTGCATCTCCAAACCCATCACCCTTATTAGAAAGAAGATCTGTTGCATTAGAAGCAGAAGGCAGCAAACCAAAGCAGTGGCGCCTCAAAATAGAGGAATGGCTGCTAGAAAATGAAAAAGAACAAGAAAGAGAAGAGAAACTCAGAGAAAAAATTGCATTGGAACGTTGTAAAGGTAAAGAAGCTGAACATCGAGAATCAGATTCATCCTCGAAAATTTTGGATAACAGTAATGAATGGAAATCTGCTAAGAATCTAGAGACGCTACATGAAGTAAAAACCGACTCGGAACTCTATGCTAACAAAATCAAAGATACCATGGCAAATGGAAATATTGCTCAATCTTCAGAGACCCTTGAAGGAATTCCGCTTAAAGACAAATCCAAATGGCGAAAAAGCAATCTTAATGTCGCTAATAGTAGCGAATCTATTGATGATGAGCGCAGAAGAAACAGAAGTAGGAAGACCGTTTCCGATCCAGAAGTTGACGATACTATAAGCTTCTATATCAGAAGTACTGAGAGCGTTGATGTTGAAAACTCAAATTCAAACACCAATAAAGATAAAATCACGACTATTAATGACACTTACGTTAGCAAGCCATTATCAGGTAGCTCAAGAAGTCTCGATTTAGATAATTTTAAAGCTGATCAACAGAAATATAAAGAAAGAGCTCCAACACTTTCGAATTTTGATGCAACCTCAAAAAAGTTCAATTCTCAAACAGAACATTTTAAAACGTGCGATAAAACAAAGCAAATGCATTTCCCAGCTTTGGATAACGTACAAAATAATGCCCTCGAAAAGAATGAAACAGGAGTTTCAATAGGTAGAAGCCGATTTTATCAAAGTGCAAGGGAATTGCCTTTTAACAAAGCAGAAAAACCACTAAGCAAAAGCGAAGTAACAGATGATCTTGCCTTGGAGCAAAAAGAATTAAATATGCCTAAGAAAATTTATTCTATAGATTTCGCAGAAAAATCTGTTACAAATGATGAATCAAAAACTAGCTCTCCCGAAATAGACAATGAAGGTAATTTTGACAGATTTTCATTCATGAGAAAAACAACACGACGAACCAAATCACGTCCAAAAATTATAGAAAGTGATTTAAAAAAATCTGAGGAACACTTAGAGGACAAACAACCGTGTAATAAAATTTCAGAAATTGAAAAGGAAGCAGAACACTCACTATTTTCTCATATTCAGCCTGTAAAAAAATCGGATTATGAGCCAAAGCGTATTGAAGATGCTTCGCAAGGTTCCAGTCCATCACTAAAGGACATAGGGAAATTAAACAGTGAAAAGAATAGAAATCACATCAACACGTTAACGAAAAATATAACAGAGAATGTAAAAATTGCAGAAAATGCTGATGATCAGAAGAAGAGAGATAAATCAACTTCCCTTAAAGCAAGGCTATCGAAAAGATTATTATCCTTGACAGAAAATCTGAAAGTTGTTTCAAAACCTTCAGAATCTACAGAGTTAAATGCATCCGTAACTCTGGGTCCAAAATCTGCAGTTGAAGATAAGAAATTCCACTTAATGGAAGACTCTCCTTGTCCAAGAATTGAAAAAGCGTTATCTGAAAGAAGAGCAAGCTTAAAAGAAGAGAAACCAAATCCAATAATGGAGCACAGAGAGAAAGTTTTGTCCCGTCCGAGGCATGATATGTTACAAATACCTCTTAGAAGTAAACTACCTCAAACAACTGAAGATTGCCCTCCATTAGTTATAGGTAAACCTAAATTATTAAAAGAGAGTTACATAGCTGATTCAAATAGTATTAAAATAGTTCATGCTACACCTCTTAATCATGATGCCAAAGCTTTCGAAGCCTATCCTGCACAGAATAAGTCTAAAGAAGAACCGGAAAAAGACGAAGGTTTCGAAGAAACGCAGTCACAGCTGTCTGAGGTTGCATCTCAAGAGGCAGGTTCAAATTATGACACAGATTTAGCAGATTCTCCTAGAAGTGTTCGACAAACTAAAGATTTGAATCAGAAAGATGCACATCATCTAGTGCAAACAACTGCTAAGCCAGAGATTCCTCCCCTTAAACATTATTCAAAGCTCGATAAAAATGCTGCAGATGATATCAAACTGAATGAAAATAAATTGTCAACCAATACCCTGAAAAGAGAAGTAGACGAGAAAAAGCAGCCTGCTTCTAGACTATTCACTGCCTCAAAACCATCATCAATTACTAGAGGAAAAGAACCAAGAACAACAGCAAACACTTCTAAAAAAATTGCTCCTGTAAAACTTATTGCTGATAAAGAAAATGCAAAGCAAGCTTTACAAGCAGCTAAGACTTCAGTTCAAAACAAGAGCTCTATGATAAGGTCACGCAATCCCAGCAATATTCGATCCAATTTAAGAACTTCACGAGATAGCATATCTAGTGCAAGCAGTAGGACTGGAAAAAGCCCTAGTTTAAGAGGTTCACGAGCAAGTTTAAATGAAGCAAGTCCTAAAATTGGACGCAGAGTTGCAGCATATACTAAAGCAATTAAATCGATGACAAATAATTTACGTGGTACATCAAACAAACAAGTAGAAAACTATGATGTAACTCAATCTATGCCTCCTACGCCATCAGAGGAAAATAAATCGTTTATTTCTGGTTTAAATTTGTCAGATAATGCGAAAAAAACGCGCTCAAATTCCTCTGTATATAGTCCTCGGTCCCAAAGTAGGCGCTCAAGTGAAAAATCTTTGAATATAAACCTTGGAACATCCAGCAGAAGAGGAAGCGACAAATCGCTATCTAGAAGGTCTAGTGAAAGAAGTTTGGATTTGTCGAGGAAATCAAGTGAGATATCAGTTGTTACTGTGAAGAATGTGAACAGAAGAGGGTCCGCATCTTTGACAGGACGCTCAAAACCCATATCGACAATCTCTCGCCTTACAGGAACCAGAGTTAGACCTAGCCGTCCAAAAAGCCCCATTCAACCAAAGCCATTACGAGTATCTACACCTATTAACAAACAAGTTCTAAGATCAAACTCTAGTGCAAAAGCAATGCCATCATCTATAAAGCCTAGTTTGATGGACAGGAGGAGATCTATTGATAAATCATCTTGTGGATTTATGAAGGCTACCTCTGCATCATCTGCAAAATCATCACCTTCAAAATACATTCAAGATCAAAGTATGCAGAAACTTCAAGCAAAAGCTATAGCTCTGGGAAAAGTTGAACCATCGTTGAACAGGGTAAAACAAAGATATTGATATTTCTAGTAAAATTTTATATATGCCACGTTTAATGCTGAAGGAAGAAAACAAACCCATTCCAGCAAAAAGAAGTGACTACAAACCAAACAACTTTGACGAAACGTTGTGAGTTTCAATGCAGTTCAATGCAGAAAGGTTTTCTTTGGTTCATTTATACTCATTAGAACTATGAACACTGTGTTAAGTTTTTTTTTTAATCACATTAGAAAATTCTGTACGCTAAGAGGAATGTAATAAGCCACCTCCAAAGTGATATATCTGAAAAGGAAGACTGCATTTGATTTACATTTGGCTGTGTACAACAAAGTACTGAACAAAGGTTTTGATACAAATATGACCTTGTTCTTCAATAAATATGAAAACCTCTTTGCTTTATACCCAAAGTATGTCTTTGTGATTAAAAGTTACCTGAGTGTCTATGTTCCATGATTAATCTTAAATACTATATTGTGTAAATGCATGTATGCAGTACATAATTGTACCCTCTGTTTAAACAAGTGAATTCAGTCACTTCAATACACGCAAGGTGGATGCTTTTCAGAAGTAATCAAGTGCAATCTGTATCTGAACACATGATCTAAATAATTGTAAAAGTGTTCACAAATCAATATTTCATGATTATTATGCATGTTCAAATTTAATTTTTCAGAAAGTTCATCCGTCCATATGTTTGAAGCTCTAAAATATATTTTTATACAGCTTCAAAATTGATACATGTTTGCAAAAAACGTTTCACTAGAACATTTTGTAAATTTGAGATGATCTTATTTCTCTTCTTACGAAATACATTAACTATTAGTGCCAAATGTTTTTATAAATGGAATGTGATAAGCTGGTTACATGGAATATGCATGTTTTCTCAGTTTCTGTAATGTCGTAAAACATATACTGTAATTTCATTAGTATATGTTTGTTCATGTCATGGAGAGATAAATCATGTAAAATAGGTTTTCCAAAGAAAATTCAACCAATCATTGTAATTATAATGTGCATATCTGCAAATATAATTTCTCATGTCTAACAGTTTAAGAGATATTTATTTGTACATCATATTGAAATGTTAAATTACTATTTCAACCAAATATTTGGGAGGGGATCTATTACACTGCACAATGAAAGCTGAATAATAATACTTTATGGATATACTGGAATTCTCAGGTGCTAAGAGATAGTTTTGTAATAATGTTTAAAGGCTAGAAAATATGAAATTAAAAAACTGCATTATTGTCATCGCGAAATTCTGTAATAATGTTTAAAGTCTAGAAAATATAAAATTAAAAAACTATTATGGTCATCATATGTAGCACATAAATCCTTTGCCTTAATTTGAATTGTACATTCATTATTCCAATGATTATGGAATTTAAGAGCTCCATAGTGTCTCGTAAATACAAAAAGTTTTATTTTCAACTAAGGAAATGCAATATATTTCTGAAGAATATTTTTTAAACGTGTATCAAATAAGCATGTTCATTTGTAAGAAGTATAAATCTTCATTCTGAAATAAAATCTCTTTCTTACTATATAGTAAGTTCTTTATTTCTTAAATTTATACAGTGAATAATATTTCCTAGAAATGTTGTTCAGTTAAGCAGTAAATTTAACTTCCAAAACTCATACTATATCAAAATATTACACAAATTGAAAAATTTCCAAATGCATAGTAATAAAATGTATAGCAAAAAAAATCACTTAAGTAACATTTAATCTACTGCAACAAATACATCTGAAAAGGTTTTTCAAATATAAAATGGAATGAAAATCAATATATCTCAGAATTATTTTAAAAACATACATCAAAATTTTGGCCCTTTAGTATTTTGTACTTCATAATGGAAAAATATCTAACTTTTTATGCATTTTATTATATCTAGAGAGATTCATTTTAAAACTTTCACAGAAAATAACATTGAATTTAAGACTTCAATACATATTATTAAAGTTTTCAATTTATAAAAATTTTCAATTAGAAGTATTTATTATATATTTGTATATAATATAAAATAAATTATATAATACAATAATATATTTTCCAAAAAGTTATAAAGAAAAAATAATAATCTTAATGGATAGCATAAACAATTTTAATATCTAGTCAAATAATAATATTTAAATTGCACAAGCTTTTTTTTATTCCTTCTTCTCATAGTAATGTAAAATAAATAAGCATTTACAGCTTATTAGTGTAAAATATTTTGATAATGAAAAAAATGAAAGAAATTTTACACAACTGCTTGATAGAAAACTACACTGTTTTCTTTACTTGCTAAACATCTGAGCTTGTATATAGCATGTAATAGCACTATACTAGAGCTTTTCTTGAGGAGCTATTCGGCACAACTTTAATTGCTTTTTAATAAGGAAATATAACGTATTTTGTATTTGTCATATTTAATCACATACGCATTTTTCATACATTTATAAAACTAATTTCCATCTTAAATAGTTGCCTCAGATGTTGAGCAGTTTTAAATATTAATAAAATGTAGAGCTGACTTGTAGCATTTATAATTAAATTTTCAAAATGCTCAACTTTGTACAAAATATGTAAAATTTCAGAACATTTTTCACTATAATACTGACATTAATACAAATATAATTTATATCATAAAACACAGGAACTTTCTCTACATATTTATGATTGACTTAATGATGTTGTTCACTTTAGAATATGTTATTTTATGATTCAGTATAAAGCACAAACTGGCATAAGATAATTTTAATCATATACATCTCTCAAAAATGTCTATGAAAGCTAAATATATAACAGAAAATAATACAAATATAATTTTTTCTTTGTATACAACATTGAATTTACATTTACATTATAATTTCATAAAATTAATCTGCTGAGATTAATTAATTTTTATAATTAATCAAATTCAAGAAATTTCCATAACTGAAACAACCTGCAGGGATGTATATCTGTATAATCTTAGATAATTATTTGGAATGCATACAACTGATAACATCATGTAATGATACACCACCTTCTGTTTTATCAGATGATGGAATTAAAATACAGAAAAATTCCAATAAACCATGAAAACACATCTTAATAATAGTAATATTAGTTTACTTATTCTTTTGCTATTGGTAGTGTGTATGTGTAAAAATCTGCTCAATGAAAAACATTCCTTTTAGCAAAGATGATAATAACAGCTCTTTCAAATCCACACAATTAATTTTAGAGAGAAATCTATTAAAATTATACAGATGTTACATATGGTAATTATATGCATTTAACTACACAGAGAAAAATTTCTCAATGCAAAATAAATAACAAAAACTGTATTAAAATTCTACACTATCAAATGAATTAATACATGATATTTACATTTATACATCTGTTTTCCCCATTTATATACTTTCAAACTACTGCACTAGAATGATACAAATGAACTTAATAGTATACAAAAAATGTAAAATAATATTATGTATATCATGCTAGTTAAATACAAAAAATAAGCACAATAAACAACTGGAAAAGAATAATTTGACTTGAACAATATTTATTTCATTGCATTACAAAACTAGATAAGGAAGAAGAAATAGTTTCAATATTTTAGCCTGGAAAATTCTTAAAAAAATAATTTGAAAATTTTAATATTCCTAAAAAATTGACACAATGGAAATGCACAGAACAAATTGCAGCATGAACTCCCATATAGTCAGTAAATATGGCACAGTATAACTTTGTATTTAAGAAAGCAGTATGTGCAGAAATTTTTGCTAAAACTGAAATTTAAATGAAATATATAAAGTATTGTGAAATAACACCATTGATAATACAGTGCAGTAAAATTAAGTAACAATGAATGCCATTGAGACTAGTTATAGGAAAAGAAAAATCCACATGATATCTGTTTAATACATTTATTGTAATGCAATGATAATAATGAAAAATAACACAAACAGCAAAAGTTTGCAGTTCAGAAATCTTCTTTAACATAGGCAGTTGAGCAAAATGTATCAAATATAATGTAATTTCTCAGCTTTGAGTGAGAAATGTCTAAATCAGAATTTACTTTGATAGCTGCGATAAAACATTTTTTAATAAAGGCATTCAGCTACAGCTGAGATATCATGTATATTCTATTAATAACTTTTTCACAAATAAAAACATTAAAAAAACTACATTTTGACAGGCTTGGTACACACAAAAGCATTAGAAATGTTAAGATTTACTTATAATGGGACTTTCAAATATATGGTCATAACATCTTAAAAACTGACTAGGCCTTTGATACTACAAAAGTATCTATGGCTCAGTCCTTCACGAAATTTATTTAAGAAAAAATATGAATATATTTTTTCCAGAATAAATACATCCATTCTTTTCTGCTATGGTAGACAATACTGAGGCCAGCAAATGCTTCAAACAACTGGCGTTTGAAAGCAATATCAAGATGCTAGAAACAAAAGAAAAAATCTCTAAAAATCAAAATGATTCAAAGAATATTTAGGAGGGAAACACATTACGCTACAATGAATTACAGAAACAAGTTATTTAATAAATATAACTATCACCATAGTGAATCTATCTTAATGACTAGCACATTAAGAAAAATGTGAATATCAATAATTAAAAGGAAAAGAGAAATATATATACTATGAGGAAAAACTGTTCGTGATATTAAATAAAATGCATTAAATAATACAATCTCTAATTGCAAATCGATAACTCAATAAATGACAAATGTGCAACACACAAATATAGAAGCGAAATATTTAGAAAATAAACCATCTATAAATGAAATATTAATCAGATTGAAATTCTGAAAGGAAACAAGCAATACACAAAAGTAATTTGGCTATACTAATTATATTAAGAACAGAAATTATCAAAACTTGTATAAAGAAAATAAGTAGTCATAAAAAATAGTAAACAATAAAAATTAAGTAGTGTTTGCACATGATGTGCAAACAATGTAAATGAAATACTATGTGAAATGTGAAAATTGTGCTTGATAAAAATAAAATCTATATAATAAAATTTCATTCTCTAGCAAGTTAGAGAGTAATTTATAAAAAATCAGAATGAATATCTGCACAGCAATGGTATTAAGAGTTTTTATAATAAATCACTGAACGATATAAATGTCCTTATCTATTAATATCTTTAAACAGAGGCTCAAATTATTGAATTAAATTAAATGTAAAAATGAAGCCTGAGTAATGCCATCATCTAAATGAGAAACATGCCAATATAAAATTTAAAATGATGCAAAAAAGTAATCTTAGACTGGAGACTTCGTATAACACTCTATTGATTTCAATGGGAATCAGACATAGGTTCTTCAAGAGTAAAAAAAAAGTAAGGAAAAGGAACCTATGCCTGATCATCCCCAAAATCAAGAGTTTTATTCAAAATCTATGTCAATCTAAGATAGGCTTTTGTTTTTACAATGTTATTATGCTAAATCTGTTTCACTTCATCTTTTTCAATGGATTTAAGGGAATATTTCAGCCATATATTCGGTTCATCTTTAGTTTTTTTATGCTGTTTTGTTCACACGCATTTATGGTATTTTAAAAAGTTTTTAATTATATGCTCAGTTATTCTTTTTATTACCCAATATTTACAGCAGTAAAAAATAACTTAAGACCTTTGGATTGCATACGGCCCATAGTGATCTTTCATGAGGCTTGCAGCCAAGAATACAAATATTTATTACTTTTGACGATTATGGACTTCCTGATAAAAAAATGCACATGCAGATTTCTGATACATAGTAGATGAAAACCTACTTTTGTAGGTGTATTTGATGCTTCAAATGAGTCCCTGCCGAACTTTTATTAACACGCATTATATTTTAATCTTCATGGAGTTATTCCACATTAAATTTTAATATTTTATTGTTCTCATTTTCTTGCATTATAATTAAGTCCAAGAAGTTGGTTGTTAGGACTGGCATCCTATATTTATTGGGCATGAAATTTTTATAACTGATCTTAGATAAATGTGGCTATTTGCAGAAATGTTTGTGATAATTAATATTTATTATTTCAATATATATTTAAAAATACTGCATAAATAAAATATATTGTGCGGCCCATAGAGCTTACAGTCTTTTAAATTGGCCTTCATGTTTTCAGAAGCTGGATGTAACTGATTTTTACTCAGAGGGTAGGTGTAGGTAAAAAACAGCTTATTCAGGCATTTTTTAAATTCCATTTGCACAATATTACCTTCATCAAAAATACTATTTATTCCATATTTAAATATAAATGTTTAATTATTAATTTCCAGGTACTGAAAAATACTTTTAAGATAAAAATACCATTCTAAAATTACAGAATTCCTGAACATAAATAATTTCACAGATAATATTATAATGAATATATTATGACCTAAATGTAAATAATGAAAGCTTATGGAAGAATAAAGAATATTCAATCTGCAGCATTTGAGTTTTTACTCACGTAGCTATCATTTTCAAGAATAGGTGAAAATAATATTTCAGTCTAGCTGGGAAGACATGCCAAAAAAATGAAAATAAATTAACATCGGCTTATAGCACAATTAGACAAGATAATTTATTTTCATCTTAATTATTATAGTATAATTTATTTATTTATTTATTTTCAATTTTATATATTTCAGATTTTAGTATTCTTTAATAAGTAAAACAATTTAATTAAAAATGTGAAAGAATTCAGATAACTAAGGCCAATCATAATTTTTTACAAATATCATCAGACAGTAGGTCATCATGTCAGAAAACTTAAGGCCATGTGTACTTTATAAGCGATTTAAAATGGTCAATTAATTATTTTAGTTACAACATAATTGCAGTAAATTAGCATACCTTAATCGACAGTAAAACAATTAGGGCAGTAGAGTTGATTATTTTTGACCTGCACATCTGTACCACAGGATCCATTACCTAACTGTGTATGACATATACAACATCGGAAGCATTCAATGTGGAAGTAGAGTCTTAAGGCTTCAATACCCATTGCTGAACCTTCACCTGTAAAGAATTTATGAGAAATTAGCTCAAAATTATTCGTAAAGAATACCAAAACCATCTAATAATTATATGAATACTGATATAATCCTTACCGAAATGAACATATTAGAACAGTTAAATGTGAGTAAAATCTGAAAGGAGACTACTTTTTGCTGATATTTAGCTCTTTGTAATCTGCCTAGTTAATAGTTACCAATGAAAGATTTCAAATGAAAGGAACAGTTTTATATAATAGAAATCAAAAGGGAAAATATTCAGCATATTTAATTTCAACATAGTTAAGCAAGTAAAACTCAAGTCTGATTTTAAAAGTACTTTTAGGTGATTAGTTTTAGATACAAATAACAGAAAGTTTAAGCTTTGGTACAAATAAATCAGCAATCTCTTTAAAGAGAAATAAAATTTAGTATAAAGCTTTCAAAAGTCTTAAATTCTCACACTGAGAAAGCCTTCTCCTTAGCTAATGTTTTTAATAATTGATAGGGCTGCTAAATTTTGAAAGAGAAAGGACCTAACATTAACTGTCAGACATGCTAATAATTTATGAAATGCCTTTAGAAATTAAATGCCTGTTATTTACAGTGGAAATATCAACCAAAATATGCAGGTAAATGGTGAAATATAGACTGTAAATTGCCCCAGGTGGGAGGAAGAAAAGAGATTTTGGTCACCATAATATTTTAGGAATATTCAAAGATTAAACTACGTTTAAATATGTTTTCTATTAATTAAACATGCTTTTATAAAAATATTTAATTTTCAGGTCACAAATATAATTATTTATGAAAGTGTGCAAAATTTAAATTCAAGCCTTTAAAATAAATATGAGTGCTGACTTGAACACAAATTTAGAAATGCAGTTGGTTTGCACCACATCTTTGATTCAGTTTTTGATTTAACTTTTAATCTTAATTTTACCTGTCATACACGTAGAAACAGAAGATACTATATTCAAATTTAGATAATAAAAACACATTTTGAGCTCATTTTTCAATAAATTTTTCAGAAAACTCGATCACACTTTAAATACCTTGTTAACATTACACAAGACTTTTAATGTAAAATTGGTCACATTTTTTATTATTGGTGGGATGCTTTAATTTTAACAGAGCAATAATGTTTTTTAGAGAAGTAAGCAAACAATTTCAGAAACCTGCACGGAACCTAAACTTGATCTTGTGAAGCTCAAATGTTGCTTGCTATTAACTAAAGCAATTTTTCTAAAAATCAGGTGGCTCTAACTGGCCACAAACTTAGCTGTAACATTTAGAATTTTGTAATTTGTGAATGGTAACCGGTCTAAGACATGTAAAAACAGAAGTAAGTCTGTATTTTCCACTTCCATACCATAAGCCTTCATGATGCATATGGAAAGTACTGCCTGCTAGCAATCAGAAGGTCCAGAGTTCAAGTCCCGGTGAAGACAATGAGGATGTCTCACTTTCCATGACTAAGAAAGTCTAAGAAACTCTCATGCTTGAACTAAAAAGTGGTGGATGATAATTTGTCACCACCAAAATTGGCAGATAATGTCTCATCCTCCTCAGTCGCACTTTACAAGCTGACAAGTATCTTTCCTAAGCAGACTGGCTATCCCATTGGTGAAGAAAAGCAAGAAAATGGGGAAAAAGGGGAGAGAATGCAAAACTGTGCCTTCATGATGTAATTGTATGCAGATTTATCATCTTTCCTGACTCAAAAAATTCTAAAAGAGCATCCAAATCAGCTTAGCAGTTCTGTGTCATGTTTTAGAATTCTGAGTACATAAATAAATGAAGCTTTGGTCGCTATAACTGAACAAGCGTTATTTTGTAACAGTGCTGTCAAACACATCAAAGATTTGCATTGCTGATTCATTTATATATCATAGGATAACATGCTAGAATCATCAAGGGCCAATTATTAATAGGTTACTTATATCCAGAACTATTAAGACAATTCCAGAAATAGTTTAAAAAATCTTTGAGAAAGCGCAGCATACCAATTACTAGAAAAGTACGGCAGACCTATTTTGATGGCATACTGAAAGCACGACACATTCACCCCCCCCCCGCGATGATATTAATGATCTAAATACCACTGAAACTGTCAGTCGCCTTCACACCCACTTTTTTTTTAAATGAATGCTTATATTGGAGAAAAATAACATTATCTTTCGAAGTTTTGAGTTAAACGTTTAACGACTTTTCAGATTAGGATTCAAAAGAACGAAAAAGCATAAAACTTCAAGTTTTCAGATCTCAAATCGTTTTTACAATTCACAAGATTCGAATGTCACAGTAATTTTTATTACTTCCTAAAATAATGATTTTATTAAACATATGATATACCTGCATAACTATTAAAAAGAAAATTAGTTTTAAGATAATTTTTATAAAACATGATTTTTTTCCCTCTTATCATAAAATTTCGATTCTGCTCTGCATAAGATCAAAGAAAATCGTACGGATCTGTTTACATATACATAAATTTCACTTACAAAGACCTTTCCCACAACATGAACAGCTGTGGACTTCTGACTCCAAAATATTTGTATCACAGTTCATATCTCTGTGACTATCGAGACTACGGGTGCGCAATACATCCTGCTTCTCTGTTTGTGAGTATAGTCCATATAAATCACCACCATTTGATGTTTTATTCCAGACTGCTGACCTAGGTCGTTGTTGCTGAAATTCGTACTCTCTATCACCCCATGTACGAACTGTAACGTCAGGATGATGATTTGTGCTTGGAGGTGGCATGGAGTACCTTCGTTCAGTATGGGTATTAGCATATTGTAAACTTTGTTTCAGTTCTCCATCTTGTGCAAGCCAATAATTCTGATTGTAGTTACTTTGTCGAAAAACAGGTTCAATGGATTTCCTACTGACTGGAGCAACCTTAAAAAAGTGTACAAACAAACATTGTGCTCATTACTTCAGAAAACATTTTAAAAATTATTACAAACTATATCACAAACAGCATACATAATTTAACAACCATAATACTAGCTATTAAAAATAAATATATATAAGAATTTTAAATAATTTTCCTATTCAGTTCATATATAATTTTCTCAATTTATGTTTTAAAAATTTGCATTAAGGACTAAATATTTTCATAATTAATGAGCAATTTTAAGCTTTTTAACATAAATTTTTACACATTTAGCAAGAATATTTTGTACACATCTGCTTCAAATTGTGCATCTTAGCATAATTTAGAGCAGGAAGAATTCAGTGTAAACAAACACTTTTTTAAAGTTTTATTTGAACATCATTTAATACCGTTATATAAAGTTCTTTGACATCAAATATATTATTTTGTTCTTTGGTTGACAAAGAAAAAGTTGGAAGAGGAAAAATGAAAATAAGCTAAACAGATTGTTATTAGCTGATTAACATGTGGTTATTAATTAGAGCAGGAATTCCAAAATGTTTTAAGCTCAACATTTTTAATAAGATTTATGAATTCATACAAATTACCCAACTTAATACAAAAAGTATTCAAATTAAAATGTATACTAATAAAGCTTCAATTTATTATTTTAAACCAGATTTAATTGTTTTTACTGATGTAGTTAATCCACGTTTAATGCAGCATAAATAGCAGATGAACATTAGCAGCATAGTTTGGGGGATTAGATTTTTGGCGACTGTAATGGTAAAACCATTACAGCCCAAAGTAGGTGCTTTACAATTACAGCTTCTGTAGTACACCTACAGTACTACAGAAGCTTGTAGGTGTCTTCCAAAGGATTTCTAAAGGGAGTTTACTCATAATTATATTAAGTTTAGGGAGAAATCACAACAACGCTCAAGCTACCAGATCTTTCAGTGAGAAACTGAATACAGTTTAGGGACATCTGCACAGAATTTGAAACCAAGGACATTTTTGTGTAAAGAAATATTCATTGATGAACAAGTAATCTTGATCTGCATAATTTAGTGGCACTTGCACGATAAACCACATCGATAAACTTCTGAAACTCAGAACAGTTGTAAGGCTTTACGCTATTTTAAATGTCCATTTCTAGAAACGTAAAAACAGATAGATGACGTATGGTCCTATCTTACCTTTTATGTGCAATCACGACGTACTCAAACAAAAGTTTAAATAAACCTATTCATTAATGTGTTGCTCTGATGAGTATGTAAACTCATGCAATAAAAGAAGCTCAGTATCAGCTAATCACAGGAAACAGTAGTTCTAGTCAAATAAAAATATGAAGTAAATTAACATGGGCTTAAATAAGCTTTAACTAGAGTCCTAAATATTCAAAACCAAATGCAGTTTGCCGAAGTTAAAGCTGACCGATTGGCAGAACAGAATGGCACCTAACAGAACCTGAACAGAATGGCATAAGGAAGTGACATAAAAGGAATTTTCCCTCATACTCAAGAACTCTACACGTATATAAACTAATTGATTTGCATTCTTGGGCAAGTTGACAAAAGCAGGAGTAAAGCCAAAATAATAAAATTAACAGTGTTAATTGACATAAAATTCTATATGGTGGCTCTGATTTTTAATTTATTTTAGCAAAATTTTAAGTTATTAGAATGTATAAATATAGATTTTATATTATGTACGCACTACACACTAGAGTGTATTTGTATGAAGAAGGCTATGTGCCTTCATTCTGTCTTTCTTATGTTCTAATTTTTAGACTGGACAGGCAGCAAATGCTGGCATGTAGAGAAATTATCAATGGATTGTTGAAACACAAATTTATTTATTTACTTATGAAGCCATAAGTCAATTAGTCTCTTTGTCCAAAGTACAGACTGCATATTCTTAGCCATATGCCACTTTTGAAATGAACATGAGAGTATTTAAATTCTTTCATATTTCATTCATTGTCTCTACTTTAATTAAGATACTCTCAATCTTCTCGTCCACCTGAATGAATTTTCTTTTACCTCTTCTTTCCAGAAACTTTCAAATCAACACAACTGATTCAGCAGTTATTACATTTTTAATCTTCTTTGAGTGTTGATATATAAGCTAAGAGAAGCTGTGTGAACTTTGGATGAGATCTTTACAGAGGCTTGTTGAGTTTGTGATTCCATCCTTCTACAATATTGTTTAACCTTGCTCCTCATTATAACTATTCCAGATTTTCTTTATTCAATGATTGATTGAGAATGTTGTCAAAGAACTTTCTTGATTTAGGTTTTTTGGGGAATAATTTCTATAATTAGCCAGTCAGCATTCATTGACGAATTGTTGAGAAAGATGCACATAGTTTGACACTTAATCAAATTTCTTCATTTTCCGATACAGATTTACTGGACCAATGTCTTAGTCATATCCCCAAAGTGCTTTTGTAAAATTATAGTTAACATCCTTTTATTTGGATTCATTTGATCTTTGTACTGAAAAATAAACATCTCTTGTACGGCATTGACTGCTCCTTGCTCTAAGTTCATCATAATGTGTTTCAGATTCCAACCCAGTTTTTCCTTTAAACCTTAAGTGATTTTGTTAAAAAAAAACTCTCTGTTTTGCTAAATATCAAGAGAACATACTGAAGCCACCACTTTTATGTTCATCCATTGGGCTACTCAAATCTATATGCAAGAAATACAACTGAGAAAGCTTATTGGAGCTACATTTCAGTGCTCCATTCATGAAATAATTTGTGCTATATTTTAAAATCAGACAGACCTTCATTATCAGTCCCCTCAGCAGCACATATTGTACTGGCTACAATCTGTACCTTGGCAGTCTCGGCACGGGGGATAAAAATACGAGCCTGGGTTATAGAACCGCAAGCGAAGATCGTCTTATAGGGGTGAACCAAGGATTAGTGGTAAGTTACCAAACTACAAGTAAGGTAGCAGTCTAGTGGCTGGTCTGTTGTTCACCGAATCCCATGTAATAACGATGGACTAGAGCGGAACAGCCTGCACAGTACTCGCAGGAGCATTACTATTGACCTGTCAAATCTCCAGATTTATACGGCCGCACTCCATGGTGGTCTCTGGTTGCTAGGAGAGATGAATTTGGTCGATAAGTTCAGCCATACGTTTAAAACAAATTTTTTTTTATTCTGCCACCTGTAAGTCCCCCCCGGGGGTTGACTCAGGAGAATTCCTGGGAAGTACTGGCTAGGACCTGTACTTAGGCAGTCTCAACCACGGGGGTAAAATATCAGGTACTATTGTACCTTATTCTTCACAGGACAAGAACCCGGGTATTGTACCCAGGTTGGGATCAGGCTCGGCAGGGACCGTACTGGTACTGTCTTGTCCGCTCCCTCGGCTGGGGTGGAGCTGATAAAAACAGACAAACCGGAGGGCGTGGGACTATGCCTGTTAACCAAAAGGTAAAGATCGGGCGTCCCCGTCTTCCGTAAAAGCGTGCCACCTGTAAGTGTGGGACGGGCAGCAGTATAGTGAATTATATTTACTCTCATTGGTGGTGAGATTTGCCTGACAGACCCACTTCTTGTCTAATATGGAGGTCTTAAGCTGGAGTCGGACCTGGTTGTGCATCTATCTGAGTCTGCAGTACCAGCAGTTAGCATGACAAGCTCCCTTTTAAGTACTAAAGATGAGAGGTCTGTCTATATCTTTGCTATTGTGAAAAAGAAAGCTAGTAAAATCAATAGGAACTGATGCACTCTGGCTTAGTGTTATCTGGTTCCAGTGCAATATCTTGAATTATTTATCTGTATTTAATGAAGAGATGACTTGAAATTTTGAGATGATGGTACATGGACTACAAAAACATAACTCCTGTAAACAGTCTATTGTTATCATTATTAAAATTATTGGTAACATGCCAACTTCTTCTCTATCACATTTAAAAGCATTTGACAACTGAACTTTAACTTTTGTTTTGACTCCGTGAGATCTGTTCAGCAACTTTTCAAAATGCTTCATTTTGCATCATCATCCAGCCTTTGCATTTATCAGTAGCCACCTCAGAATTTGCATTAACACGAAACTGGATTGCACATGATTATTGCAAACAGCTTTTTAAAACCAACTAAAACACTGCATGAATTTTGGAATTTCCTGATAATATGCAATACAAATTGTTGTTTCATAGAACTAAAATTCCCTCTTATGAAAGTTATGCATTCCTTTATAAAATAATTCCCAAGAAATATTTTAGAAACTTACAATAAAGAACTGAAACCCATACTGCACTCTCATAACTGTATTGTTTATGATATTAATAAAAATAATGACATGGACTAAGGGAGAAAAGATGTATTCAAGAATTCTTCATATTCAAGAATTATTATGTCATGAAAATTTAATACAAATTTGGAAAATACTTTTGTAATGCATTTAACTCCAAAAATCAATATTGTTCTGAAGTTTAATACACTTGAGCTTAAAAATTAATTAAATTTGAAATATTCACTCCATGTACTGACAAAATAAATGAATCACTGAAATGCACTAACAGAAATTTTCTGAATGGGCAGAATTCGACAGATTCCTTTTCACTTTGAAAGGTGAAATGAAAAGCATGTAAGTGACAGTAGAATAACTGAACATGAGCTTATAACAGACAAAAAGAAAAAGTAGTTTCATTGCTAACAACAATAGTTCATCTTAGATCCAATCAAATTCTTTCATGTTTGAGAAATATACATATTCTTAAACAAATGAAACATACCTCAGGCAGCATATTTATAATTTTGGCCATACATGTCATTTAGATTTCGGAAAAAAGATCTGAAATGTTAATGCATGTACCATACATTTAGAATTTTGTACCTTTTCTGTGATCCATTTATTGCTATCCATAATTTTTGCTTTTGGAGCAGCTCCCAAGTCTTGAATATTCTGCTTAGCTTTATGTTGAGGACTTTCAGTTAATTTGGAACTTTCATCTGTAAAATAAAAGTAAAATATTTAACGAGCTAGTAATATATTAGCAATGAATATTTAGAGCATTATTTAAACATTTTAAGCATATTTTAAGTAAGGAAACATAAAATAAAGAAAGTTACTGAAGTAGTACCAGGGACTGAGCCTGTAAAGACACCTGAAGAAGGATACTGCGTTTCATAGGAGGCATCAAAAAAGGACTGATCTTCCTAAAAATAAAAGTGAAAAATATTTATCAATAAACTTACAATGAAATAGAATATAATTGTTATGAATTTGTCCGAAATATGTCATTTATAAATAACATTATAGTATGTATTCTAACTAAAGATAGCTAAACTGGACTAAAAGGAAATGAAAAACAGCTTTACAGATTTATGGTGCAGCATTTTTTAACCACATGCCAAATGTAGAATTGAGACTTGAAACTCTTCCAATCAATTATCTCTATTGTAACACCAAAAACATAATGCTAATTTACTTGCTTTTTTCTTGCCAATTCGGAAGCATGTTTAATTTTTTTATATAACACATATTGTTATGATTTCATGCCTTCCCTTGATTTTTATATGAAGGTATTCTATGTATATATGTTCATGTGCAAAATTAAGAGAATTTTCAAATTATGTGTACTTTTATGACTAATATTGAACACAAAATACTAATTATGACACCGAAGAATTATGAAATTATTCAGTCAAAATCACAAGCCTACATGTGCATACCTGCAGAGCATTTAAGCACACAAAGGGGTTTTGGTGATTTGGGTGCTTGTACTCTTTCATGACATTTGGTGTGTTTTAAGAGTTGGGTAAATTTTATAAGGCATCAGGTAAAAGGAGCAGCCACGAACGTACGGATGATGGAATGAGATGAAGAATTGTCATTGGACAAGAGGAAGGCCAGTCATAAGCACAGGTGGCTATAAAGCTCAATGCAGTGCACAATGTTGTCTGCAGTTTAAGGAAATGATTTCAGAATACTGTATCCATACCGAGAAGACTTGGACAAGGTCCATCAGGATTCACAATGACGAATGAGGATAGTTTTTTTTCGGGGGGGGGCACTTTCAATGCAGTGACACAAGACTGCTACAGTTTCACAGCTCTCACATGAGCGGAATGCTGATACTGGAACCCGAATTTCATGGTCTACAGCTGCCCCAAAGCTTCATGAGATAAGGCAGTATGCCAGAAGACATGTAAGTGGACTACTATTCCAGAATGCTGTTTGTGTCCTACTCACTGCAGCACTCAAGAAACTGCATTTAGCATGGTGCAGACAGCATGTACCTTGGACCAGACTGCGTGTTTTACAGATGAGTCGAGATTCAGCCTAGATACTGATTCACTATGTACCTGCATCTGGACAGAGCCTGGATCATGATACCATCTTTCCCTCATCAGGAAAAAAAGGTCATTGGGAGGTGTGATGGTTTTGGCAGACGTTATGTTGGATGGCACACACCATTGTATGTGTTTTGACAAAGGCTCAACAATTGCTATGAGGTACAGAGAGGAGATCTTAAAGCCATATTTTTGACTTTCCAGGGGTGGAGTTGGTCCTGTGTTACTCTGAATGGAAGATAATGGTCATTCACATAGAGCTCAGCTAGTTGACGATTACCTGGAAAGTGAAGATAATGGCTGAATGGATTGGTCAACTAGATCTCCTGGTCATAATCTTATACAGCATGTATGCGACATTCTTGGGAGGACAATTTCATCTCACCAACCCCCTTTGAGAACCATCGGTGTTGAAAACGGCCTTACAGCAAAAGTAGGATCAACTTCCATAGGCTCTCCGTAACTGTTTCCTGTCCAGTATGCCATCACAATGCACTGACCTGCCTGATTGTGAGAGGGAAGCCAGACTTTATACTAGACTTATTTTCGGTTCGAAATCACAATATGGATTTTGGACATCCCTGCACTATGAGATTTGTTGATAATCATGCATCATAAAATGACTTTTAATGGTGCAACTCTTTGTCATTTCATCTATATTCATACAATATTTCATTAAAATCTGTCCATTAGTTTTTCAGAAATTCGACATATTGTGCAAATTTTCTTAATTTTGCACATGAGTGTGTGTGTGTTTATATATATATATATGTATGTATGCATATATATATATATCACACTGATGCTTATAAATGAAAAAGAAGCTGCTGTTTATACAGTAGATATTTCATAACCTACCTTAGTGTCACAGAGAAGCAGAAATATTTATCTTGCACTTATAAATAGTACATTATTAATTACATTTGAAATATATAATAAATGTACTGCATGGTTAGCAATAATTCATTAACTTCCAGTGACAAAATTAAATTTTTTTTTTACTTCTTCCATTAGTTCTTACTATTTATAAAGTACATACTATAATCTTTTCACAGGAGGCATAATTGCCACATTTAAAAAGAGCCTAATTTAATGCCTAAGCCAATCACAGCCACAAAATATTTTGAAGGTCTTAACTGCAACCATAAGTATATTTTTCTGAAAAAGTAGCAACAGTGAGATTATGGACATTTCTTTGGTCCTGATTTACAGACACAATTTTGAAAATCTTAAACTTCCACCAAGAATTGAATTCAAGAGGTTCTGAAATATCATGGAAAATGTATGCAGACATAAAACTATTGAGTACTTGATAATCACACTCCCCTCAGCAGTATTATGCAAAGAACACAATGTGTAGGATAAAATATATGATTGGTATCATTTCAATGCACAACAGTTTAAGATGCAATCACATATTTTACATGGTTAGGAACATAAATCCAATAGTTTCCAAAAAAGGGTGTAATGATAAATATATAAGCAAGTGCATATATTCCAGAAGTAAATTTCAGAATTAAAAAGGAACCTCCCATCTAGATATTCAGACATAGAAAGCTAACATTATCAACATTCAATGAAGATTCAATTAAAAAGTGCATAAAAAATAAGAAAGAAATTAAAGAAAATATTTTCACTTTATTTATTCTATTATTTTTATTACTTATTATTATATTATTTTGTTCAACAAGTTTAAATATGACATTAATAATAATAACATAATTATTAAATAGAGTTATTCTACTATTCAATTTAAGAACTATTCGAATGATTAGCAACTTTAGTAGAAGCCAAGAAAATGTCTTTTTTGGTAGCTTAACTATCATCCGCATTCTTGTTTTTTTTTTTTTTAGTAATATTTTTATTCAATTTTTTATGCACTAGAAATATTTAATCATTCTAATCATTATAGTAGTTAGCAAAGATTCAAAGATTTCGATATTATTGAAGGAATGAATTATTACTGGAATAAAAGTTACAAGCCCATATTAATTCACTTTTAAGTTTTAATCGAATTATAGTTGAAAACCAGAAAATTTCCTTAGAAATTGTGCAACTCTATGCTACACATCTTATCATCAGTTTTCATTAAGAAACAATTTCACTACATTCATTCCTAGAGTTCCATTAATTTAACAGCTTCACAGGAATAAAGCTGGACGTCAGAGCTAAGAACAATAAAAATCAAAAAAGTTATTCCTTTAACAAATTAGCATTTCTTCCATAACAGTGATACAAAATGTGCTAATCATAGCTTTCAAAAATTATCAGGATGCATATTGTACATATTCATTGTAGAAATGTATAATAAAATTCTGAGCATTTTCTTTTCTATTAAAAACCTGTTCATTTGCCTACTGTTTCACAATAATGCTGATGCTATTATCTCCAGAATAAACTAAATTTGTGAAACAGCCATTCTGTCAGTGCAGCACACATCTTTGATCTATTAAGTATCCTGGTTTTTCCTTAGTTGACATTAACATTTAGCATTTCCCCCCTTGAGAACTAAATAATGCATTCATAAGGTGGAAGCATATAAGAAGCCTTAAATAACAGATTATGAATGAGAAACATTTATGTCTATCTTCTGAAAATAAAACTGTGCTTACATAATTTTCCTTCCAATGACCATTTTCAGCATCCGTAGTAGCAATTTCTGAATTATCTTCTCTCTCTTCTACGAAATATTCAGGATTATAATCACCTGTAACATTGAAATCACATTTGTGAAAAAATATTAAACAAAATAAATCAATGTGTTAATCAGAATACCTACCATCACCAAATATACATCATATTTTAAATAAAGATATTACACTCTAGTCCTCAGTTTCAACACATTCACGTATATAAAATGAAAAGACCTCACCTTTTAAAAAATCTGGAAAACTAGTTAACTTTTCTTTATCAGATGTACCTGTCACACATCATCATTTTTCAGAAAGCATAAAATGCTTATCAATGGGAAGATCCTTTGTGGGATCAAATACTGTTATTGAAACCATAATGTAAGGGCTGAAGTTTTTGATTAAGAAAACTGTTTAAAGGATTAGCACAAGATTATTTAAGCTGTTGCAATACATATTTATGATTTTGGTAACAGAAAAACTACAGGCAAATTTATAATTTATCCTTGTCAATGCAAACAATTTCAATTTTTGTGGGACATTTTTAAGGTTTTTGACCTTGACTGTACTTACAATTTTGTCAAAGAAGCAATAAATTTCTTAATTTAAACATATGAAAACAACACTGTGAGAGAAAAGAAGGGATAAAGTTTTTCCTTTGCCTTCATGAAATACATTATTTCATTAATAGTACTGCTGTTTGGATAATATGCAGAGGGAGAAATAAAGATGACATAACAGCACACAACTTGTTTTGCTTCGAATTTCTGACTGTAAATAAAATCGATGATGAAATGCAAAGTTGTACATTTAAAGTAATTAACAAGGATTTTACGATGGAGTTAAAAAATAATAATTCCTTTTACACATATTCAAAGTTAAGGCAAGCACTGGAAGCACTGCATATTCTAGGATGCCGCCCCCTGGCCTCAGCATACCCAGCTCTAAATAAAATAGTGGCTATTGTATACAAAAAAAAAAAAATTCGCTTTGCAGATATGTTACAGACGAAAAGCTGCTGAGGTTAAAAAATGCCATCCAATAGCAGCATTTGGGCTCTCTAGCAGCTTCCTTCTCAATACCTCAGTGCTTGTTAGAGCTCAAGCATACTTAGAAAGTATGCAAATCTATCTGCTTATCTGAAACAAAGTCTGTTCAAACATTTATACTATTAATATCTTCATAACTTCTTTCTCTGAGATTAAATGGAAAATTAAAGATAATCCACATTCTCTCTAGATGAATTTAAGACACAGCACAAAGTAAAGAACCTGTGCTTGTTAATATTGGATTTCATTGTTAAATGACTGCTCAACACACAGTTCATTACACTGAGCATTTTAGGAGGCCTTAAACCACAACATTTTCAGGTACAGAGCTCTGTATTCTTTCTTTTTTTAATGACATACCATAAAATTATCTTCCCTGTAACTGCTGTAAGTTCAAGAGAGACTTGCTTAACACTATGTATATGATATGAAAAACCATAAAATTATGTATGATATACCATAAAATTATCTTCCCTGTAACTGCTGCAAGTTCAAGAGAGACTTGCTTAAAACTATATCTGCTTTGATGCGATAGTTGACATCTTTTAAAGTCACAGCTTTGCATTGACCGTGCATGATAGGGGATGAATATTATTATGAATCTGACTTAGGACTAGTTCTTAACCTTGACTTCAGGGCTACTTTTTGCAGCATATTTATTGTTCGAGACACTTTATTCAGGAACTGAACTCTTTTATTTCATCAGTTACTCTGTATGACTGATAATCAACCGATTAAAGCTTTTGAGATACGACTAGGCTGTTAATAAAACACAGACAAAGTGAACTCAATGTGGTGCAAACTGATTGTTGTGTCCTTTCTTCGTGAGTCTAATTTTCAGATCCAACATTTGCAGACATATACATAAACAATTTTTCCTTCTGCATGTTGTATTTGCATATTTATTATAGAATTACAGTTCTTTTCTTAAATCATTAATTATTATAGTTTTATAGATTAATCTTCAACTTTGAGAACAGTAGTTTTCAAAACGGCAACAAATATACTTACTGAGGCTGAAGTCTTCAGGTATTTGACTAACACATTCATTAGAATAAAAAACAGAATCTTCAGTTTCAGCTAAAGAGAGCCTTTTCTCTAACCACTGACTCTGTTCTCTTTCTTGTTTTAATATTTCTTCCAATCCAGGAGGAGGAGGAGGTATATTATCTGGAAATGCAAGGTGAATTAGAAAAATTCCCTATGACAATCACCCAATAGCTTTTCTAATTCAAAATATTGCACATGTACAAAAATACATAAAACAGTTAAACCGATCTGCTCTTCTCAGATAAAGCATGAGTAATATTCTGAAAGAATGTGCTTTTCCCACTTATTAATTTGAAGTATCTTTTATATGCACTGAAATTTTGCGCGTCGAATTAATATGAAAGCATAATACTATATAGATTACAATTCACAGGTACTAATGTGTATCTGGCATAGGACCAGTTGCCCGCCCTGCAGAACTTGTCAGTCAAATCAGAGGTTCAATTGCACAGAACGCTCTTATTGCATCAACAAGTTGCACAGGGGAAAGGGAGGAACTGTTGAGCAATATTGATGTCATCAAATGAAAGGTGCAAAGCACTGGTTGGGGTCATTCATATGGCTATCTTTTCCCCATTAACTTGCTGTACAGAATGGAATTTATGTTGAGAGAAAAGAGATATAGATTAACAACATAAGAAAATTATTAATTTTAAAAGAATAAGGAGCTCAAGATCGTTGGTAATGGAGATAATGCAAGGAAAAGTGATAAATAAGGCAAATTTATGACAATCTTCAGCCTGAAAGGAATTTTAAAATTTTAAGTTATGCCTATCTATCAATGTGAATAGAAAAGTTGCAGATAATTTAAGCGAACACCCATCACAAATCAGGAAAGAAACCAATAGAGGAATATATGGGGAAAAATGTAGAGAAAGTCAACATCATCCTGTATGAATAATAAATGCAAGTATAGCAGGGCGTTCAAATGATAAGCTAAGAAAGTAAAAGTGCCTCCTGCTCTGTCGTCACTACATATTAAAATCTACTACAGTAAGGAAATTTTACAGATCAACAATAGAGTTAAAGGTATAGAGGATATATTTTAACAGTAGCGTAACTAGAGAGGTGCGGTCTACCTCAAGTGGCATTTTTTCTGTGAAATATTATTTTATAGGGTTTAGTCATGAGGATCATTGAAGCAGATGAAGAATAAGAGATTCTGAGTTGCCATATGGAATTAAATAAGGAAGAAAAATAGTTTTTACCCTAAATAAAGCATTCAAAGAAATCCCCGCAAGATTTCAACAGTTACATACTCTTGTTACATCTTTTTTATTAAGTCAAAACTCTTGAATGGAAAAGATGGTTATCTACTAAACTATGATCACATTGGCATTAATAATAAAAAAATCCTCAGCAAGGAAAAAATATATTTATATGTCCGTTATTGCTACGGTAAACGAAACAGGAACTTGGAAGAGAACTCTTTGAATTTTTGCAGTTTAATCTAAAATACAATCCTCAGAACAAAATTCCAAATATTGTAATATCACAGTGAACTTTCCTCACAACTATGTAACATTGTAAGTGTTGCTACAACTTGTAATAGTAAGTGTTGCAATTGTAAGAAGAGTTTTCTAAATCAAAAATAATTTAACAAATGTAAACGAACAAATATTTATTTTGTATTTAAGAAAGTCTTTCTGTACTATCTACTTAACAGTAACTGGAATTATTGAGTAAGCCTCTGCAATGTTGTCGTTGGTCTTGCGAACAAAAGTAAAAAGGCAACATTATATAATATAATTCTAAGAGGTCAGAATTAAAGCTTTTCTTCAAAAATAAACATAGAGCTTTAATAATGCCATTTTGACATTTTTTAAAAAAATTTTTTAGTCAAGAGAGGCAGAGTATTTAGCGATCACCCCAAGTGGTAAAAGCTGTAAATATGTTGCTGGGTTTTGAACATCCTTCAGTTTGGAACTTTTGTCACAAGTAAATGTCATTTATAGAAGGAATTTTAACGAATTGTCTGAAACTGTTTGCTTAGTTGTTTACATCAAACATGAATGAAATTGGTTATTTATCTCATTTGCAGTCATACCTCTGAATCCAAGGTTTCAGTTACCCTCGGTTCACAATGAAGAGAAAAAGGTCCTTAGAAGTTTAAAAATTGTGTGCTAAGTGATAAACAGCCTATGGCCAAACGTGAAACACAGTTTCTTAAATAAAAAGGCCTATAGCCAAATCTGAAACACAGCCACATAAACAAACTAAGCACTATAATCCCACCATGACCACATAGACATACATATGCTTTCCTAACAGATATAACTAAATGGAACATCTCTGGGATGGAAATAGTCATGTGCAGAACCTCATGTACATTCTCAGCAGTATTGTTAATAAGGGTAAGCAAAGAATGTGACTGCATAGCAGCCCAAAGCTTTAGGTAAGTCTTAGGTGTCTACCTAAACTGTATTTGTATGCTTAAATTTTAAGAAGAAAAATAGCTTCTATGAAAATGTGTATGTGAGCAGATAGGGTGGCCTTAGAAATAACAAAAAAAAAAATGACATATCACTGTGCTATGCTCAATAAAGTTTCAAGAGAAAACAAATTCGAATGCAAAGAAAGGAAGCTGCTTACTTTTTTTATTCCCTGCCAGATGAGTGTTTTTAAGCCTTATTTATGAGCCTCATTAGTAATAAATGGGGACAAAGTGGCACTCAGGCATATTGTGAGAACAACACTATTCATTTGGTAATACTATTCGGAAACATTTAGCAGCTATTTCATTCTTTCTACTCATCTCTGTTTACAGTGCAACAGGTTTTCAAAAAAATTTTTGAAAACATGATCGTTCTGAAAACTTGACTTTTCAGGACTTCTTGATTCTAGAATCTTTTCCTTGGGCTTCCCATGAATGACATTCCTTCTTGGCCTCTAAATTTTTAACAATCTTCCCTCTGAATTCCTATCAAACATACAATATAGCATCCCAAAACATAACCCTTGCTTGATTCATCCTATAGATAAAAATGTTATTCAGAACTTTCAAGTGAAAATACAGACATTCGTTGGGAAAAATTTATTAAATTATTAATGCAGTGTCAAGGATCTGTAATCATAGTTCATATAAATGCAATTTTTGGTATTACTACTGCTTAGATACATGTAGAGCGTAAGTTTACGAAAATTTTTGCCGAATGTTAAGGGGCAAATTCTTTTGAAGAAAACGGAAATACTGCTTGCTTTATAATCTATTACTTTGAAATCCAGAATATAATTCCTTCAAACAATCCAGTGCTCAGAGTTTTAGAGTACGAAATGAGCCACTGGAACATTGGATAATCACTTACACATATGGGAAATAATAAATATGGAGTTTATAAAGTAGGTAAAAATTCTAACTTTGCTTAAAAAAGGACTTCATACAATAACAAGGAAATAAATTTCGAAGATAAATTAATCAATAATGTTAACTTATACAAAAAGTTTACTTTCCAATGTGTTTTAAGTTATTGAATACATTTGTAGAATTTATGCAACAATAATTTTGCTTAAAAATTTACGTTTTTATAATATGTTAAACAGTATTTATGAAACGCTTCTTATAGCATTAAAGTACAGTAATATGGCTTATTTGATGATCCGGATCTGTCAGTTTCCCATGTGTGCTGGACAGTAAGACTTTCACTCTGTATACTTTGAAAAAAAAAACATAAGCATATTTATAAAAAAGAAACATTTTTGTTAAGATTATGATTTGAGAACTTTTGAAAGCCTCTCTGCAAGTGAAGGTCAATTACAGCTTTTATTAGCACAAAAATGTTTTCAACGTAACAAACAGAAATTTCGTCAAAGTGGAACCCAGATTTGAAACATTTTGTCAATCAACCGTATCTTCTCTATTGTAACTTGTAACATCTGTCAACAATGTTTAGGTCGCTTACATCTAAACATCGTTTATTTAACTTTGAAAATTCTTGTCTTAACTAAACAGCAGAGTACATAGTTATTTTAAAAGAATTATTGATCTGTAATTTGTCTTCACAACAGCAATAGAGAATTTTTTTAAATACTTATAAGAAAAAATAATCAAATACCTACCCACATCTACTCCTTCTGGAGAATCAAGACCCAGAAAATCTGACCTTCTACGCCAAAGTTCTTTTTTTATTCTTTTAGTAGAATTAGTACGAGCTACAGATACAGCCTAAAGCATAAAATAAATTTCAGTATATCTCTATGAGGTCTTTAAATATTTGTGAAAAATGTCACTTGCTATTTTGAAGAATAGAAAAAATAAAAGAAAGAAAAGTTCTGAAGTTTTAAAGCCGCACTTCAAAAAACAAATTTTTAATTTAATGCACTTCAATTCTGAAATGTTCTTAACAAAAATTACTAATGTTCTTTATAAAAATAATAATTTAATCCTAATTTAAATTCTTTATAAAAATTAAATTTAGAAAAATGAATGAGAATTACATGAAATCTGTTTATGGCGCAACAGGTATATTAAAATTAATTTTGAAAAAATGGTCTTTCTGAGAACTTGCCCTTTTGGGACTTCTTAAATTTAAAAACTATTTTCCTTGGGCTTCCCATCACAGCTGTTCTTTTCGACTTTCTGTACTGTAAAATGTTATTGTATACTATAAGCGCTAACTTTAGCTATAACAAAGTTAGCAGAGCCCAAGTAATCATATAAGCATTATGAATTATGAATTTCAAAAATAGTATCAAATTAAATACTTCATTTCATGTTAGACCTAAAACGTCCTATATACAATGAAAAAAATGCTTCAGTGTTTGATACAAACTTAGGTTTAAAACTTTGCATACGTATAACGATACAGATGGGATAAGTATTAAATAAAAGCTTTGCAGTACTTTAATATGAATAAAGCTGCTGTTGACAAAAAAGAAGTAAAGATTAACATACTAAGAGTCACTGAGTTTGTTAGTATTTAATTTAGCTGCTTCGTTGTTCACAGCAAAAAAGTACAACGTTATGAGGGGGGAGGGAGCCTTTTTAGGGGAAAAGTGCAAGATACGTAAACAATCATGATTTGCTGACAAATCACAAAATACCTATAAGCAACTCAAAGTTACTACCATTCAGAAGCATGGAGCCACTAAACAGAATAGGTAAGTGGATTAAAATTCCTTGTTTCAAAACTATTCTTTTTTTCTTTAATAATTAAAAATTTAATTTATAATAATTACAAATATAATGTATAAAATATAACTCTGAGGTTTTTAATTCATCTGTTATAATGCTTAAAATTTCATTTATTCTTGGACACTTAACTTTGGAATATACTTTAAAGAATAATATTTTCTAGCATTCCATTCTTCTTTTTTACACTGCGAGAAGATTTCTCCTTACACAGCTTAATTTTGGTTTTAAGGGCTTCAGTTTAATTCATTTTGATTCAAAGTAACTAAAACAGCATTAGTTCACTAAGCTATTTACATAAAATTTGCTATATAAATGGAAATTTCTCAAACATAATAATTTATTAATGAGCTTGTGCTCCTTATGGAGGGGACATATATTCATAAGCAATTTGCATAATTTAATTTTTGTTTGCAGTCTCATCCAGTTTGTTCTGTCTTTGTAATGATACCCGATTTGTCACTAAGCATTTATTTTTTACTGGGTGTAAGATCCGCTAATGTTTGTGAAAATTGCAACACCATGACGGAATAATTGAACCAAACTTACAGGAAATGTAAAGTGAGGTAAGACATGCAAATGATTAGAATAACAAAGCGATTGTGCATGCGCGGGAATGAGAACCAGCCGCTTATTCCATGTACATAAAGGACTATAAAGTTGTGTTAAAATCTGTTTATCGCCCTCTGGCTGCAATGAACGTTTAGTTAGTGGTCAATATGCCTCGTCAACAATGGAGGGTACCATACCAACAATTAACGAAGTTAGAACAAGGCCGCATTGTTGGCATGCTAGAGGGTGGACTTTCATATAGAGCGACACCAGCACGCACGCAGTATAATGCCACAATGGTGATGTGTGTTTGGAAGAAATGAACAGAGGAGAACCAGACAAGATGAAATCCTGGCAGTGGGGCACACAGTAACACAAAGGCATGGGACAATAGACATCTCATCCACATGGCTGTGGCGGATCATACAACGTCCTCTCATGTGTTAGCAAAACGCTGGAGCATGGCTACAGGTGTTGTGTTGTCTAGCTTCCCGGTTCATCGCCGTCTGCAGTAGCATGAACTGTATGCACGGCAGGGCCTTTCCTAGGCCACTGGCTGCCCGTGTACTTTCCTACGATTGCAGCGTCCAAATTTAAAAAAAAATGCTCAATGCTTAGTAAAATTTTTATTTCATACTCACTAAGTACTTACATATGACAATCACTTACAATGAATTTAAAATATTTAAGCACGGTGTCGCGAGAGTCCGGCAGCCCCTGATTTACGCAGCCCGCATACTTTTACACGCTGCACCTCCTCTAGGAATGGCCCTGGTCAACAGTTCCTTTACGCAGGATTCCCCTGTCATTGAATCACAGACACCTCTGACTTCAGTAGGCACAGCAACATAGTGCATGGCATACCCTGTGCAACAAGTTGTTTGCTCTGATGAATTTCACTACAATTTGGAGTACAATGATGTAAGAGTACGCATCAGACATTACAGAAATGAACGTCTGCTCTCACAGTGTGTTATCCAGCCTAGCATTATGTTGTGGCAAGCTATTGGGTATAATTGTCGATCCCATTTAGTACAGATTGCGGGCAACTTCAACAGTAATTGCCACATAAGGGAAGTTGTGGAGCAAAGGTCCTCTCCATTCTTCGATGCATTCCGGGCTCCGTATTTCAGCACGCAAAATGCCCGTACACATGTTTCTCAGACTACACAAGCTTTTTTTAGGGCACAACAGGTTTCGCTTCTTCCATGCCCTGCTTATTTCCCAGATATGTCCCCACTGAGCATGTCTGAGATTTCATTGGTCCGTGACTCACTCGCACAGCTGGTACAGCACACACTAAGACTGAACTTTAGCACCAAGTCAAAGTCATATGGAACGCCATTCCCCAGGATTACATTCAGAACCTGCATGATTCAATGCCACGACGTGTACAGGCTCTCTTCACTTAGCGTGGCAGATACTCTACTTCCAACGTTCGTTTTGTGTTTTTGTCTTGTAAATTTGATCGTTTATTTGCACCACTATCAGTGATCATTTACTTGCATTACTATTCCGTCCTGTGTGAAATAAATTAAATTCATTTCCAACAATTCCTTCATGATGTCACATATTTTACAAACTTTAGTGTAAAAAATAATTAATGCTTTTTTTCTTATCTCAAATAGTTCTCAATGTTATATTTTGTAGGACGGCCATTATAGTTATTTATTTCCACAATTTTAATAAATTTTACTCCGTTTTGTCCTCAATGAGAGAATCGTCAAAATTAATTGTATCAAATTCTACAATTTTTAGTATATGTATTTCCCTGTATATACAAATACACATAGATGTGTATACGTTTTACCTTTCTTTCAGAAATATCCATTTCTGGTGGTGGAGGCGGAGGTGGGGGTTCACTTGGAGGTTCTAATTTTCGAGGAGTAAGATCCTCTAATAATTCAACTTCATCCGTGAAATAAAGCCACTGTTTACTGATATCTTGTTCAAGTTGTGCTTGTAAGCCATCTTCATTTTCCTGCAGCTATTTTATTGCAAATAAATAAATAATTGGCAAATGAAATAATAAAAATGAATTCAGAACATAGGAAAGTTGATTTCCGATTACAGAAAAGACAAATAAATATCAAATTTAACAGATGATTAAGAGCACTAATAATGATTTACTTTTAATTGGAAGGCTTCATAGAAAAAAATGCCCTACATTTTCCTATTTTAAATTTTTATACAATGAAGCAACCTTTGGCATCTTTTATTACATTTAAGATCTTCCATCACAAACAATATGCCGTCATTCCCTCAAGATATCATCTTGAACTGATGACATTTGGATGTCATTAAATTAAAAAATAATGCGCGTAAACACGCTGAAATACTTTCAGAAAGCTTCTCGTCCTAAAGCAAAAGGAGAAATCCCCAAATGTCTTACTTAATCATTGTTCACTGGATAGATGTTACAGCCCTTGTTTTACAAACAGTTTAGAAATATTGATGACCTCTCAGTCAAGCCAACATGTACATGCAACTATTTTAATGTAGAATTCAATAGTATTTTTAACTTAATATGCAAATATTGATGAATCACTTGTTGTAGGAGGGCTTGTCACAGTTTCATTTATATTATTTTATTTTAAAATCACTAGAAATGAAATAGCACGTCATTACTTTTCTCCAATAATTAAGTGTATTCATGCAGTTTCACATCCATTTAAGCAAAAACTTGAATAATTCCAATTGAAAATTTATTTCAATTAAAACAGTGCAAAAAGAGATTTTCAAACATTTCCTTCTCTTGAAAATTTACATTTGGCATATAGGACATTTCTGCTGAGTCTTCAATTTTCGAAGCAGAAAACAACAGAAATGCTTTTAAATAATGAACTAGGTTAAATAATTAATTATTATGCATAAAATAACCTAAGTTTAATTTTATAACTCTCACACATTGAAGTGAATTAACAATTAGCAATAAAATGATAACAGTCGATATAGCTTAAGGAAGTTTTATTTTTAATGGACAATAGTTGCACCTGTATTTTATGAAATGCAATCAACCCTGAAGATTGATACAGTCTCTTAAAATTTGAGCCCAATTAATGACTAATAGATTATTTATTTAACTGGCCTAATTTAATAACACGAAACTTACTACTCTTGAATTCAATAAATAAAATTAAAAGGTTTTTTTTAACGTTTTGTGTGTTACCTTTATTTATTAAATATCATATTCTTCACACTTAAACCATAAAAATTCAATTCAACAACAATATCACAAAATATTTAAAACAGCATATCTTTAAACATCCAATCCCAATACACAGTCTCGATTTTTTTTTTGTACTGTGTTGTCATTGCTCACTTTGAAATCCTTCAGTTCCTTAATCAAAAACTCATAAATGCTTTACAAAACATGAAATGGATGGTACAACAAATTCCAAATTCTAACTTTGGGCTTCCAGATGCCTATATTCGGGTGGAGACGTACGTTATTCAAAATTTGATTGCTCTAGGTCCCATTGTTTTGTCACAATGCGAGAAACATACATACATTTATGCAGATTCCTCATTATTTAATTTCTTTAAATATAGTACAGGGCGATAATAATTTAAAAGCGATTCGCCGTTTATAGTGAATGAACAGAAAATGCCAAAACGAAATTAATAGCCTATCTGAGCTAACGCCCTTTGGGAGGAAGAAATTCTGAAAATAGAGTTATCAGAAGGTTAAATTTAATCACTAAAATATTGGCAAATAAATAAAAATTTTCAGATTAAATTGTATTCATGCAGTTTCACATCCATTTAAGCAAAAACTTGAATAATTAAAAAAACAGAAACAGTCTAATTTGGAAACTATACTTTTTATCTGCACAAGTATACAACATTCTTCTTTATTACAATACTGCAAATTATTTCATGGTTGTAAACTATTTTTAATTTACGTTTTGTTTACATATTTATACTTTTTGAAAGATTTCTTATTGAGGATATTTTAATTACCAAACAGTGGTAGCAGATGGTAAAGTTTTAAGCAAGAGAAAGAAATGAAATGTGAAAACTTCTAAAAAACCAGATTTGTTCACAACACCAATAAATAGAATATTATTTATATTCAGGAACAGCTTCTTATCAATATTTAGCTCATGCTTCTTTCTGAGCAAATGAATTAAACCTGTAGGTGATGACACACGTTATACAGATACCACATGAATAGTACACTGTTCATTTAAACATTAGATATAAATGTAACTAAAAATATTTTCAAGAAGAATGTAAAGTATCTAACCACAAACACTAGCAATTATTATAATTAACCCTAATCAGATGCTGGTTATAATTAACTCATTAAAATTTGCACTGGCACATGTCATCTGTATATTTTGTTTTCATATGCACTTCAAATTTTTTGGATAGTCCGTCCACTGAAGACAATGAACATCAGCTAACATTTTAAAGTGGAAACTTTAAGAGAAAAAAAGTCAAACTACTTTGCAAGAACACATTAATGGAGGATTTGTATGAAAAATAGTATTTGTCATCATATTAGTAGATTGTGTTAAAGATTAAGTGCCTTGTTTCGCTATTTCGAAAATGCGCATACGGATAACTCTATTATCTTGGTAAAGTGTAAATGAATCATTCACAAATTATTATTTTGGTTGCCTCACATTTCTTCATGCCATTGTTATTAGGAATCAATAATAAGAATTTTTTCCTTCCCTTGAATTATTATTAAAAGTCCTTCAAAGGGAATGATACGCCCCACAACATAGTTGCATAAAACCCATGCCATAAGAAGCACTTAAAGCATGGCACGAGCAACACTTTTTCCGCCCTCATTTAAGGTCTTATTAACCCTAAATATTATAAGAAGTCTACAAATTTTTATATGAAAGATAAACACGCCAAAGTATAATGCGAAATTATAGCCCCCCTAAAAAAACTTAGATTGGCTTAGATTTCAAATTTCCAGTTTTGAAGAGGTCTCGTTTCTTCAAGGGTGAGAGGAATTCTGCCAAATATATTTTGCTCTTGAAGAAAAGGGATCAATGTCAGTTTGCTGTGCTGAAAATCAATTACAGACATTGTCCCTGAGCATGCGATGCGTATGTAAAAATTTAAAACTAGTGGAAAAAAGGTTTGATATTTTCTTTAACTGATAATCTCTTATACAGTGAATCATCGATTTTCGGACCGGAACGGATGGCGTTGCGCGCTGCCGATGTCCTGTTTCTCTCTACTCATTCCCCCCAAAATAAGAGGCCAGTGTGTGCTAACGAATCGCATCATCCGATGAACACGGCGGGCAAAGGGGACTTGTCCCTTCCTGTCCTTCCCTCTCACACTGCGAAAGAATAGGGGACTTGCATACTGTCGAGTTATAACTACAAGGAGAGAATATTTATTATTTACATGAATTTAGCACGATTTATTTATTATTTCTTAGTACGCTTTTTCTGCTTCGAGGTTTATATTGCAGTATATAATTTAATTTAAAGTTGGCTAATCCTGATTTCTGAACTGGTTTCAGAGTTCCAGATGGCAATTTATTCTATTTACAGAACTAAAAAATTTTCTAGGAATTTGAAGTTGGACTTAAAATTAAACTGAGATACTTTTAAACTTTTTTAATAATTTAATTTTTTAACTTTCTCTGAAAATTTATATTAATAATGAGACATTGTTCTACTTGAACGGGCATATGCAATAAATATAAAATTTTCAAACTAGACACTTTCAAACTACATTCATGTGCAAAATTAACAGAATTTGCACATTATATCGAATTTCTGAAAAACTAATGAACAGAATTTAGTGAAACATGGCATGAATTTAAATCAATCAAACAGAAAACCATGTACGATTCAAAAGTCATTTCACATACGCATGATAATCATTAAAGCTCATAGTGCAGGGATGTCCAACATCCACGTTGTGATATCCAACTGAGACACAGCTTTTTGTCGATTATGTAATGCATAGTTCCTTTGTTTATCGACAGTTTAACAGCAGTTTCACTTCCGACGATACTGCCACATGAGTCTAATATGGGGTATGGTCCCTCTCACAGCTAGACAGGTCACACAGGATGATGATATACCGGACAGGAGGCAGTTGAGGAATCCCTGTACCCGCTCTTGCAACAAGACAGTTATTAAGGTCTGGAAATCTGGCTTGCCAATTCATGCCGTAAATATCCTCACTTACTATTTAATAGTCAATTATATGAGCCTTGTGTGCACCAGCGTTGTCACCTTTAAACGGAACCCAGAACCAGCTGCGCCAAAGAAAAGTCGAACAAGGGTTCTAAGATCTCTCTATACCTCATAGCAGCCAGAGAGCCTTTGTCGAACACATGCAGGGGTGTGCGGCAGTCCAACATAATGTCTGCCAAAACCATTACACCTCCACTACTACAATGATTCTTTCCCCTGACGAGAGAGAAATGGTACTATATTCCAGCAGCGATTCAGATACAGCATCTAGGCTGAATCTGGATTCATATGTAAAAAGCATGGTGCTCCACTGAAGTCTGGGCTAAAGAACATATTATCCGCACCATGCTAAACGCGCTCGCTTGTGTGCTGCAGTAAGATGGAAGCGGCTCTTCTGGCACACAGCCTATCTCGTAAAGCCTTCGAACAACTGTAGACCATGAAACTCGGGTTCTAGTGACAGCATATAGCTCACGGAGAGCTGTGAAGCTGAAGCAGTCCTGTGTCGCCGAGTTGAAATTGCCAAATACCTCATTCATCGTTATGGATCTTGGCCGACCTTGTCCAGGTCTTCTTGATACGGATCCAGTGTCTTGAAGCTCTTTTCACACATTGCGGAAGACAGTTTGAGCTCTGTATTCACCTGCGCTTATGACTGGGCTACCGTCCAGTCTACCGACAATTATCCATCTTATTCCGTCATCCATACGTCGCGGCTACTCATTTTACAGATGCGTTATAAAATTTACCCATTTCTTGCAAGAAACAAGGCAAATGTAGTGAAAGAGTGCGAACACACAAATCGCCGAAAACCCCTCGTGTGCCTCACATCCCTCCCCATCCAAAGCTCCGCAGACATGCATATGTTCGCTTGCGTATTAGACTTTGAATATTGTATAATTCTTCGGCGGCATGATTAGTACCGTTAGTTCAATACGTTTCGTAAAAATACACATAATTTACAAATTCTCTAATTCTGCATGCAGATGTATGTAATGCAATTTTGAATTTTTAGCCCAAAGGGCGTTAGCCTAGAAGGACTATTGATTTCGTTTTGGCATTTTGAGTCGAAAACTTTTAAAAAGTCTGAATCACTTTTCAAATTCTTGCCCCCAAATATTATCGCCCTGTATCATATTTAAAGAAATTAAATAATGAAGAATCTGCATAAATGCATGTATGTTTCTCGTATTGTGATAAAACAATGGTAACTAAAGCCATCAAATTTTGAATAACGTACGTCTCCATCCGAAAATGGGAATCCGGAAGCCCAAATTTGGAAATTTTTTTTATTATCTATTTCACATTTTGTAAAGAATTTATGAGTTTTTAATTAAGAAACTCAAGGATTTCAAAGCGAGCAATGGCAACACTGTACGAAAAGAAAAAATATCTCCAGCGCGCGGGGAAATGTGTATCGGAAATTCTAAAGATACACTCATTTTAAAATTATTTTGCGATATGGCTGTTGAATTGAATTTTATGGTTTCAGTGCGAAGAACATGATATTTAATAAATAAAGGTAACACACAGAACGTTAAAAAAAGACCCCTTTGGGCGTAATATAAAATCTGAACGCTTTCGCTTTCAGTTTTTTTTTTTTTTTTCCTTCTTTTTCAGCTCCTTGACAGAGATGGAATAAATGCTTAGACTAAGGATGAATTTATTAACTTCATCAGAAATTACAGCTTTCAACACATGAGCAATCTAGAAGAGATTTTCTTTTAAGTCAGTGAACAAAAATACTTGTAATGCTTTATACAGCTGCAAAAATAAAAATATTTTAAATCGAGTGATAAGATATAAAAAATGTTTCAAAAAGCAAAAGCTGCCAGTTATAAAATTACATAAAATTGCCAGATCTAAACGAGAGAAGAAAAATAAAGAGCTGCCCGTAGATATTTCCTATTATTCAAAATTGATTTAAACAAAAAAAATGTTCAAAATGAAACGTGGAAGGTCTTGTTCTTACAATAAGCTTGAATTTGTGAGCTTTCTAAATGAGGAGGAATTTTCGCCTTCAAATCTAATTTCCCTAAAATTTTGAAAAGTGTGTTCTAAATTCTAACAACCAGTGGCATAGCTAGGGTAGGGCAAGGAGGGACATTTGTCCCCGGGTGCAGCATCCAAGGGGCACCAAACTTCATGTTATGAAACTGTAGAATGAAATAATTTCCATTCTTGGCACACAGAAAGGGGCGCAAAATCTTCAGTTGCCCCGAGCGCCGAAAACCCTAACGATACCCCTACTAATAACCTTGGCTAATTCAAAAATGTTATTAAGATATCAATATCCATCTTTCCAAGTTTTAAGCTTGTATCTTGTGGATTTCATGTTTATATGGTGTGCAATATTCAACAAATAAATAATGCATCCATTTTTAAAAATCCATGTAATATTAATTCTTACACCTTAATATAATTTTTAAAACATTTGGTGTTAAGCATCGTGCCCTTTGCGGAAACGCCCTTGAAATCAATGCAGATTTATTTAAAACTAGGTCAAGCTAATTTTTTTTGGGGGGGAAGGGTTAATTTTGCATAAAAATCAGCAATTGAAACTCATAATTTGGAACCAATCACAGTGTGTTTAGTCAGCAGCAGATCACACATTTTAACATTTTCAGAGTTTTTTTTTTTAATTTATCTTTAAAGAAATTTTATCTGCTTGATTTTAATTATTTTATGACTTATTTGCATGACTTCATTTTGGATTAAATTTTTAGGAGAAAATTTACTGACTCCTATTTTCACTAAAATTACGTTATGATTTATTGAGTTTTCTTTTTCAAGAACTTTCAGCTACTTTACTTACTTCCTTATTCACATTTACAAAACAGAAGTATACCTTATATAATTTTATAAATATACCAAAAAGTATGCCTAAACAAAACAAAAAATATACTAATTCAAATAATGCATCTGACACTTTAGATAAATATAACATTATTAATTACATTCGCTTGCACTTTTAAATTTCATCACAGCATTTGATAAAATATAAAGGTACCTCAAAAGGGCCTTCCTCTTGTTCTAACTGGTGCATAAGTCTCTGTTCAATTTCATCGATAACATCCAATGACGTGATTTGGTCTATACTTTCATCCAGTTCTCTACAATATTCATCATCTTCAGATCCTTTGATAATATATTTATGTTCATCTTCTTTATCTGGGCTATAATTTAAAGCTTCATTTAATAACTCATTTTCAAAATATTCGGAATTATTTGATTGGATCTGGCTAGACTGAGGTACTTCATTTACATCATTCTGATTCCAAGAGTTTTCAGGATTTGTTACATTTTCTGCATTCTGGTCCATTTGCACTTCTAAAACATTCATCTGCTCAGCTGAGTCTTCACCATTTGACTCATCATTTGGAAGGGGAGAAAAATTTGATGGAGCAGTCTCAATCACAGTTTCTGTGTCAGGAGTTTCTGATGATGTAGTTGTACTGGCTGATATCTAAAAATGGATAAGCTATTAACTATGTTTCATATAATAAACAGACATAAATTGGAAAATATTTAACTTCAGTTATTTAATTCGTGAAAAATGATTAAGAAAGAAACAGATCTATACGATTTACATAACTATACTTACCACATCATCTTCATCAATTTTCTCTAATGGTAAGCACAATGGTGAACTCATATTTTCTGTACCATCTGAGTTATCTAAAATAGCTGTGTTTCTGTTTTCTTCATAAAACTGATCATTTTTTACACTGTTATCACACTCTGCGGTATTACATACATTATAACAGGCACTTGAATACAATAAATCATCATTCAATTGTGAATCTTCCACAGCAAAATGACATGGAGTATCAGCGCAGTCAACTATTTCAGACTCCATAAATGTTATCTCTTTCACTGAATTTTGTAAATCACTTTTTTTCATCAAAATTTCCAGATTATGCTCGTTCTTTATAGATGGCTCTGAAATAACACCAGTGATTAAGTTTGATTGCTCATACAATGACTCAGAAGCAAAATATGTAACATCAGAGTTAGCATAAGAAAAATCACCAAAACCCTCATATGTAAGATTATTTTCAGGAACAGGAGCTGAATTAATATTGCATTCTTTAGTTTCAGCCATGGAAATATTTTCAGTTACCTTTTCAGGAACTTCGCTTTCACAAAAATTAAAATTATGACCCTGTAAAATCTGAATTTGACCATCAGAGTTAAAATGTACAGAATCCTGAGTTATAATTTCATTGCTGTCTTTAAAGCTAGAAACAGCAGCAACTGTTTGCTCATTCTGTAATATGGCATCATCTTCCCCATTTTTATCCAGAATATTACTATTAATTTCAGTTTCTAATTTTGAACTCATTACAAAACTTTCATTTATATTTTCATTCGAGGAAAATTCCTGAAATGAGGTATGATCACATCCTTTAAATGGTTCGACTCCATGATTTTCTTGCCTATGCAAACTATTGTTTGTAGATGATGAATTATTCTCTTCACTAGCCACTTCACTTTTATGCTGTTCATTGAGGAATGCCCTATATTTTATTTTCGGTTTTACAGGAATTGGTGGAGGTCGACCTTTCTTGGCAACACCATTTTCTTGAATGAAAGGTTGGGTTTGTGTTAAGTCAGCAGAAAGACGTTTTTCAGAAGAATTTTCATTTTGCAAACTATTAGCTGTCTGAGTTACACAAGATGATCTACGGTTTATAATAACGGAATTTTCAGTTTTTCCATTTTCAAAAGCTGATCTTCTTCTTAAAACTAGTGACTCACGTTTAATTTCATCAGGTTTTGCAGAAACTACCTTTGGATCTTCTGCAGAAGAAGTGTGCATATTATTAGCAGTGCTAAACAAAGCAAGCTTTTCTGCAAATGCTGAAACTTTGGTTGAATGTTTGGTCTTCATTTCACTGCTTTGGTTAACTGAAAAAGAAAAGACTTTGCCTTTTTATGACAGAAAAACGAAAATTAAATAATATACAGTGACAAATTACATTTGAATATAATAGTTGAAAAAATATATAATAGGAAGTGAAATTTTCAAAAATTTCTCATCAAAAGACAATAACCAAGAGGTGAAAATATGAAAACAACTAAATCATGATTCAAATCATATAATCCACTTACAGTGCTTAATTGCTCATAAAATCATTCACAAAAATATTAAAACTAGATATTAATACAAAATGTAAGTGTTTAGTTTTCCACATTGCCTTGAATGATAAAGATAAATACCTTTTTTAGTTGGTCTGCATATGACTACGTCAAGAATTCCTGTGTATATAGCTTGTTTAATAGAGAAAATAAGAGAAGCATGACTATAACCAGCAGTAAGTTCTCCATTTAAAGATATTATTTTATCTCCCTCTTTGAGGCCAGTTCTATCAGCAGGACCACCTAAAAATAAGGTTATAGAGTTTATCAAGGGTTTTCTAACAGTCACTTATGTGCACAGCTTATTCATTACAGATTCATTCTCAATTTAGATTGTAATGGAATTATTTGTCAAAAAATATTTTAGAAGTGGTAAAAACATTTCTTGGATAAAGTACATATATTGCATTTCTTCAATAATTAGCTACAAAAAAGGGGGTAACATTTTTTTACCTACATATTTTGCAAACTGGTTAAGTTATTTTATTAAAACAAAAGTTTAGGAAGTTTAATTGCTTAGAATGCAGTGTCTTTGTGGAAGAACTAGCTTGAATTTATTTTATCAGTGGAGAAAATCCAAAAAAGTACCCATGCAAGTTGCATAATCTGTTGTTAGGAATGAAATCGAGGGCAAAACAACCAGTATCATTTCATAGCTTTAGCCTTTTGACCATTGATGAGCTTTGGTACATAACTGACAAAGATTCCTTACCATAAAATTAGCATATACATGTCACTAAACTGTGTAACTTTCTAAAATTGAAAACTAGAAATAAATTTTAAAAATCTAAACAGCAATAAAAAATAGCTCAAAAATAGATCTGAAAGATTTAAGTGCAAAAATTTGCAAAGAAGAATAATGATTAACAGATGAACATGTTGCAACAATTCAGATGTATTCATTCAAATGTCGGATTTAAATAAACTGAGAATAGTATTTATAAAAAACTGCAGAATAGTAATTACCAGAACAAAATACACACATAGCTGTTTCTCAAACAAAACGTTTTCCCATCAATTTATGATACTTCAAATCTCATTCTTGCAGCATTTTTAAATTTTTGCTCATTTTAAGTCAGATAAACTCTTAGTCAAAATTTTAATTTTTCATAATAAATCAGGGGAACGCATTACTGTTAATTTTTAGGTAAAATGCATCATGCATTTCAAGAGAATACCAGTACTCACTTCTCTAAAATAGACTTTAACCAAATCTTTCTACAGAATTCAAGGGAGTTAGAAAAAAAGATGCCAAATGTTGTCTTTTCAAAAATGTAATTGTTATTTGATTTGATGCGATCTAAGTACTATCATTCCTTTCTTAGCTTACTAAAAATAATAACCAAAAAAAGAAATTAAAATAAAATTGATCAAAAAAATAAATCTCAATCAGTCTAGTGAAAATATAAAATTAGCGATTTCTATACATCTCTACCTTAGAAGTAAAGCGCTTGAATGAAAGTTAAATAGAATTGAGAATTTCTAATAAATAAATATTGCTCATGTAAAGGGTAGGGGAAGGAGGTGATTATTGTAACCTTTTCATTATATTTCCCAGAATATTTTATTTGCTATAAGACTGTAGATAAATTTACCTTTAGTCACATGGTCAAGGTATGGAGGACAACCTTGATCTTTTCCACCTTTTAATGTAAAACCAAATCCTTTGTTATCTCCTTGTTTTATACAAATTTTAAATGATAATTCTTCTTCATCAGTATTCTAAACAGCAGAAAACATTAATCAGGAAATTTTAGGAAACAAATAAAATGTTAGTAAAGTTATAACTAAATTCAAAACATTTACAATAAAAACTTACAAACTATAACAGCAAGCATGGAAAATGAATCAAGATTTTCTGTACAAAACTAAAAATGCATGAAAGTAAAAGGAATAGATTATTTTTTTAATTAACGTATACTGAATAAGAAGCTCCAAAAATTGATATTACAACATTATTCAGAACTACATAATGATGATAGTTAATTATTGTTCTAAATGCTAAAAAAATACTGCATGAAGAGAATTTCCTCTGGTACTGCTATTCAATTTCATTATAAAGAAATGCCACATATCATCTCATTCGGGGTTTAAAGGCACTCTTGCCGAAAGCGAAATTTCTGACAAAAATTGAGATTTATAACAGCCACCGAGTTCTGGATGAATTTAACCATTGATTATTACTGATATTCATTTGGGGTTGCATTACAATCAAGAAAGCTTCATTACTAATGAACACTGAATATTGAATAAGCCTTTCTCAGAACTTCAAAAATCAACTGTGCCTTTGCAAGGAATTTAACTGCCAGGTATTAGCTGGATGTGCTGATCACTGCCTATAAAGACACAGGGAAGAAATGCTTTTAATTCCTTAAAATATGTTGGGATTCCTGAGTCTTGACAGTAAAATATTGGTTAAAACTGTGAAACTAAATGCTAAATAAATAAATTCTTTCATAGCTTATTTCAGAAGTTCCAACAGTGTGTATTACGACTCTGCCGAGGGTAAGAAGAAACTTTTTGGTGAAATGCAGAAAGTCTGTAGTCCTCTTTGTCTTATTATATAATCACATATAGTTATCCATTATTAATTATTAGTTCAAAATTTTCAATTAATTATGTATAGTTACATGTAATGCTCAAAGTTACGATTCAAAGTTCCTTTTAAAAAGATCTCAAAGCTCATAACTCCTAGGATTCTGAAAATTTGTTGACAAATAGCACATTACCAACACTAGTGCACAAATGTATTAGCGATCGAAAATTTTACTGTATATCACTAGAATCGTGGTTTAAAGTAAAAATCTTGAAACTTTAAGATCTAGGTATTTTAAATTTTGCACATGACTCCTGATCTACATGAGTATAGCAAGTTTTGATACAAAATAATTATTTCTATGAATTTTCAATAATCGGAATCTCGTACTTTGCAGCTTTTACTGAAATTTTTGGGCTTTCATCGGGTATTATGCCGTCGAGTATATATTTATTAGTTTATTAATACATTCTTTCCTTCTCTCCTAATATGCATGAAACTGTATTCATGTGGGATATGACGGTAAAGAAGCTTGGAAACATTGATTTATATGGTTAAGTAATGAAGTGAAAGATAACACATCTTTTTTATAAATGAGAATTTTTTTTTTTTTTTTTTTTTTTTGCTAAATGTCCCATTGAAATTCTTATTTATTCTATAAGAATTAGTAAACACTGATAATGCTATTAAATATCACACCTTAATATTTGTTTCTTCCATCATTACACTTTTACACTTTTCGGTTTCTTGGGGTTCTGACAAATCATTTATTTTACAGTTGCCTTTTTCTAAGCCATTGCAGCTATCTTGACTCAAATCAGATGCACTATCTACAAGATCAGTCCGATTGTTAACATCACATAAACTGTCCAGTTCAGAATCTATGTTGACAGAATGTCGACAGTAGGAATTGTCCTCCTCTGATGAAACAGTTTCTGTATCACCAGCATGCCCTTCAATATCTGAGGGTTCTGCAGATGAAATATTATCAGCAGTAGACAAATCTTTTTTAGAAAGGCAATGTTGAAAAAGTTCATTTTGTGAAGGTGATTGATTATTGTCAAGGACATTGTTCAAAAGCTCCTTCTTCAGCCAAGAGTGTGGTTTTGCAGGAACTTTGGGAGGGTTTTTATCAGAAACCTGAAAACAAACACAGCTCATATTACTACCACTTTACAAATGTAATTACAAATTAATAAACTGTAAAACTAGAATAATTTTAGTTTTTTTAAAATTAAGTACAAGTGAGAAAAACTGGTCTAGGTACAAATGGAATTTAAGACATTTTTTTTTTCATTAATAACATGAGATCCCCAATATTAATTTCAACAAAAGAAAAACAGAAGATGTTATAGTGCCTCATACTTTGGGCAGGATACGGCTAAGTTGGTCTTCATTCCCTACTCCTGCTAATTTTAAAGTTTGCCAATGAAAGGTACTTAAATCCTTTAATTTAAGAGCTGTTATCAAAAACACTTTTCTTAAGGTATTATTTTCTGATAAAGATAGCTTTCAATTACTGAATTAGTTTTCAATTCTGATTTCTTTTCAAGGTAGCTTTCAATTTACTTATATATTTAAGCAGTTTAATATTTTTATTTGGCTACATAAATAAAATCAGCATTTAAAACATGAACAACACACTTCTAAACAGAAAACAAAAAGTTTTCATTTGCGTTACTCCGTTATTTTTGATAGGGGCCAATGGGAAACAGAAGATTAACAATTGTACACTAATTTATTTTATGATTTAACAATTTATTTTTAATGCATGATTTTATAGTATTTTTATATAATATGCCCAATAAAATTAATAACTGTTGTGAAGAAAAAGATTTCTAAACATCATCTGCTATCACTGTTCTTATCCCACAAATTTTCATTTTTTTTATATTCCCACTAAAATTTTGTTTCATACTGAAAGTTTGTGGCTGTAATTTTCCCATTCCTCTGCAAAAAACAAACGTAAGTGTTTTTAGACAAGATCCGTTAAATCCACAACTCGGTTAATTGGGTGGTTGAAAAATTTTTTTTTCTCCTTGTTATAAAACATGAATTTCACTATATAACCTTTTATTACAAAGACCACTGTAATTATTTTAATCTTCCAAGATAGAAATGAATAAAAATGTGAGTAATATAGAAATATTTTGCACACAGATGCAAAAGAATGTAATCAGTGTCTAAGATATATAATGTAGAGGTATGTGGCGGCCTCGATAACTAGTAAGCGCTCGCACCATGGGAACAGGTCCAAATATTTGCAGCAGAGGCCAAAGTGCATTTTTGACTTTCTAGTATGATGTTTGGTTCCTATGCAGCAGGGCTTGCATTTTATCATCATCAGGATAATGAGACAGGAAATGAGTTTGCACTTCTTATCTGCACTAACACCTGAGAGGCAACTAAGTTAGTTAATGCAGAGGTCAGCTACAAGTGTTATTAATTACGTATTATATTGTGAAAAACAGGCTTTGCAGCAAGCTTAATGGATTTCCTATTTATAAAAATGGAACTTTTAACAGAATCATTTGCTGAAACGGAACTTAATTTTTAAATAGACATTAAGCCTAAGATATAAAAGTAAAAAAAAATATTGAAATTGAAAAACAGTATATTCATGTAAACTATTTCCAGTGTTTTTTTATCCCGTATTTATTATTCATTTAATCTCACTGTTTTGTTCTAATAATGAATGAAAACAAGGTCAACCTGAAGGTCTGCTGCGTGAAAATTTTACATCCTAACTTACATACGAATGCTGTGTATGAATAATATGTGTATAAGCTTAATTATGAATTACTTAATAAATTAATAACCACAGTACGTGCGATTAAAAAATGCTTATATTTCAGGAGTATGATCATGTATCGCATTTTAAAAATGAAATGATAAAGGTGAATGAAGTTTTTAATAACTATTTAAAAAACACAGATATTTACTTTTTCTGACTTCTGTATATCACTATCAACACTTTCTGCTTCGGATGTCATCCCTTCGCTAGTGTCAGATCGCAGAATAGAATTTTGGCAGTCAATTGTTTCATCTGGCTCTGGTGTGCCACCTAATCCACTATCATCACCTTGCCCAATGTAAAAGTCTAAATTGTAATTTCGAGATGAGGACCTAAATACGAAGAAACAATTTAACACATATATTTCAAGTTAAACACAGGTTATAAAGTACTTAAAAATTTCCAATTCTAACAATGTTTTTTAAATTGTTTGTGTTCTTAAATTATAGTGAAAGGGAGGAAACTCATTAAAAATAATTTTAATATTCTTATAATACTCAAGGTCTTATTGTAAGCTACAATTCATTAAGAATAAATTTCTGCAGTAAATTAAAATAAATAACGTATTTCACAGTATAATTTTAAAAATACCTTTTTTCAACAATTTCTGAGAACTTTTTGATTTTTTTCTGCTGCAAAAGCAATTGCTCTTGTCTTAGTTGTTCCTCAGCTTCTATTTGTCGCATTTCTTCAGCTCTCTGAATAACTTTTTCTGAAATCTTTCGCCTTCGTGATTTCCAGTTGTCTAAGTTCTGAAAAGCAAAATAAGTTAATATGCATGAAAAGTATATATATGCGGTATTGCAGGTACCCCTCGCAGGGGGGTGAGCAGTTCTATATCTCCCGTTCTACTGGGCCGATTAACGAAATTTAACGTGCATTTTGATGTCTGAAAAGCGCAACATCGGATATACATTAGATTTGTACATAGCATTCTTCCAACATAGGTATTTTGACATAAAATCGGATTTTTTCTGAAATGGCATACCTATTTTCTCCACATTTCGATTCTACGATTCAAATTATGGCAAAGGCCAAGTTCTGTCAAAATCGCGAGAGCAGTTTTTAAAAAATTAGCTATTAAAAGTTTAAAGTTAAAAAAAATTAGCTATTAAAAGTTTAGCTCCTCAATGTTAATTGAATATAGTATATATTTATTATTACTTTTTTTTATCAAACTTACTGGGTTCTTTATTTCACAATTTGAAATTAAAGTTCAATCCAAATAAAATTCGCAGCTATTTTCTGATTTGTTTTTAAAATTCGTATTTTATAGTAATTTTTATAAATTTTTAGAAAAAAATTTGAATTATAAGCTATAAAATTTTTGCCATTATCTTGAAGTAGATGTATTTCTAGACATACCTGCAAAAAATCAGAATTTTTCATTCAAAATTTATGAAGACATACGTGAATCTATATAACAGCGCGTTTTAAAATTTGACATATTTGTTATAAGCGATACTAAAGCCAAATATGTTTTACGCATTTTGTTAAAATTATTTCAAGGAATTCCGCTCGTGCACACTGAAAGGGAAAGGAAAATTGGTTAACATAAATTAAGAATTTCGCCAAGTGAATTATTCTTGCAGCAAACTGAAAAAAAATGCGGCAAGACAAATTTTAAAATTCAAATTTTACAAAATTTAATATTTAGGCATAACTAGAGGCGTAGAATAATAATAGAAAAAAATAATTATATAATTTCAGAAAAAGTCCGATTTTGTGCCCGAATCCTCATGTCAGAACACTACAAATCTGATACATATTCCAAGTCGTGCTTTCAAGACATGAAAAAAGCAAGTTAAATTTCGTTAATCCGCTCAGTAGAACGGGAGGTGTAGAGCAGTTCTTTTTTTTTTTTTTTTTTTTTCTGTTTGTGTGTGTGTGTGTGTAAGATGTACAAAGTTCAGCGTTATGTACATACATTCAAAAAGAGACAAAGAGAGAAAAATCCCTATCTTGCTGAAAACAAAGCGAGAAGAATTTGTAAAATAAGAAAAAATGTTATTAAATATCAATGGCCAGTTTCAGTGTCAATGGTACAAAGTTTCGATGTCAATGGAACACAGTTTAGAGATGATTTAATCTATGATTAACATCATGTAGCATCATAAGCTGTGTACCTTAGAGACAAAATGCAGTGCAATATTAGCTAATAATCGACGGCGAAACTGAATTACTGAACAAAGTTACAAAAACACATACCGATTGCCATTCTTCTTCTCCTTCTTTGAGAGCTTCTCTTGTTATTTTAACTTCTTTGGTTAATTTTATTTGTTGTTCAGCCTAAAAAACAGAAATAATATTGAAAGGCATTATGGTAGAAATACACACGTACAAAAGATATATATGTATATATATATTAATTAAGTTAAAATTTAATTTAAACAGACAAAAGAAAAACAAGAGAATAATCAATAAAGTATTTTGTGCAAATTAATGGTACTGCAAATTATAAATGGAGTCAACAGAATTTTCACAAAATAAAATTAAACGTGGAATCAAGAGAATTTTGCAAAATAAAATAAAATATAGTGGTATAACTTGCTAAAAAAATGGAAAATGTTATATTACTATCTTCAGACTCTTCCGTTGTCAAGCGAAGGTTAAGCCACCTTATAATACACTTTTCCTAGCAAATTTATTCTGCTTCTGTACGCTTAAAATTATCCAAGGCACTGAATTAATAATATAATTAGAAAAGTACCTCCGAAAATTAAAAGCTTCTCCCTTACAGAAGAATTCTTGCCCAAATATAAAAAATACAGTACTTCTTAAATTTTAACCTATTATACTTCGATAATAAATTAAAATTCACGTCATATACACAATGGTACGAAATAATTACAACAGTGAAACAGAGCCAAAGATATAATTACTTGCATCTCGTTGACGTTTAGTAAAACAAATAACCGTTATAATCTGGAATTTTGAGAGGGAACGAAGGAATGTGTAGTCGGGGTTCCTACTGGTAAATTTTTATTCTCGCCACGTAGTTTTGACGAAAAAAAAATCCGACTAAAAAAGAATTAATTTGGTCAAGTAATGAAAAATGAAAATTAAGTAACAAATGTTGAAAAGGAAACAATTTTCAAGCTAATCGGCAGACAATAGCGACTTATAGAAAAGTAACATCGCCAATTTTTTAATCTAAGGAAGAGTAGAAATATTATATAACTTTTAAAAAATTGTACTGTTTACACACTATGAAATTTCTTCTCACACATCCATACCATGCCTCCTAAAATAAAGGTTTAAAATTGCCTTCATATCGTTAGATAAAACTTCACAGACGGTAGACCACTTCAGCTTTTTTTAACTGTAAAGTAATGAACGTTCATTGTTCAAATCATTTACTTTACTGACAGAGGAAAACGGTGATACTAAGGGCGCAGCCCGGTCCACCTAGCAAGAAAAGCTTGCCCTATGACCCAAAGATGAGCTGCGCCTGTTCAAACAACCACAAACGACGGAGACTAGCGAGCCGACCGTGCCGCCACAAACAGAAATAAATTATGACATTTATATGAATTAAAACTTTAAACAACCGAGAAACCAGGCCCCAGGTCCGAGTAACTAAAAAAGGTTAGTAAAAAAGGCAACTAAAAAAAACCAAAAAATACATTCAGCGGATATATCCATCTAATCCGCTGAATCTCAAACACATTCGCACCAACTAAAAATAATACAAAATAAATAAAATGAAGTGTTAATAAAAATAACTAAAATAAAACAACATACACATTCACATACACATATACACACATAACATACACATTAATTAACAATACCAATACGCTCCTTATTTGTGTTAATAATGTTCATAATCTGTCTTGCAATCTTTTTGGCATTTTCCACTCCGTTTTTCATAAAATCAAGGGAGGCGCCCGGGATATTTCTAGTAAGCTTGCATTCCGAGAGAAAATGATAGTTGTCTCCATATTTATTACAGAACAAGCATTTATCATTTGACTGTAAATGAAATCTATAAAGATAGCTAGGAAACCTGCCATGCCCCGAAATAATTTGATTTAAGTCAATATCATTTATTATTTTCATATTTTTATTAATCACTATGTTCTTTAGAAAATTTGTATTTCGGGCAGACAGGTCCCACTGACTTTTCCATTTTTCATAGACAGAATTTTGCATAATTCCGATGCATTTTCTTCTTGAGGCCTGAGTATTGATGACCTCAACATCCTTCTCCGATGCAGCCTCCTTAGCTAAGGCATCCGCCCTCTCATTGCCTGCATATCCAATATGTGCCTTAACCCAGTTGAAGGAAATTTGATGTTTTTTCTTTAGCTGTATATATAAATCTCTAATCACTTGTACGCATAAATTTTGTTGACAGGGATTGCCTAGAGACTGCAAAGCCGACATACAATCAGAGTGAATGACAATTCTATTCGATTCTTTCAAATTATTATTCAACCAGTCCAAAGACTTCTGAACTGCCAAAACTTCGGCTTGATAAACTGTGTTGAAGTTTTCAAGTTTATATTTTTTATGGTAAATCTCAGTTCCGTAGTAATATATTACAAAAGCCAGTCCAATTGATCCGGCAATCCCCGAACCATCTGTATAAACATCAATTTCATTACATACCGGAATCTGTTTGTAGCATTCATTATTTTAATTAACCAAATTATTTTTAGTTTGAACTTTCCTATCGAATTCTCAAAGTTTCAGTTGCTGCCCGAATTTAGCGCGAGTGAGATATTTATGCAAATCGCATATATCTGTTAGCAGTTTAAAAGGCAAGAGTTAACGAGGGGAAAGACAGAGCCTTGGATTTATCGCCGTAAGGCTGTGCGCGCAAAGATTTCCTCTGTCTACTGAAAGTTCGCCTTCATAGGCAATTTGCAATTACCATGTGTTTGCTAGTGAAAATTCGCATTTATTGCATTTCACTAAGAGTTAAGCTTCCCTCGCCGTCCTATTTAGAATTTAGTTAGGTATTGAATTTGTTAACACACTTTAGTTTAATATTATTTTAGTTCAGCCCAAGTAGTGGCTTACTCTCGATTTGAAGAGTTGTAAATATT
>KK121779.1:314531-330613 GCA_000611955.2 Stegodyphus mimosarum
AATTTGTTTCTGATTCTCTGCAACTCCGCCGCTCTGGATCCCCATGCTCCTATGCCATACATAACCACAGGAATAATAACACAATTATAAACCTGTCTCAAAATTTCACTTTTTATTGCCAAAATTGTGCCAGAAAAAGACCTCCTATATTGTTGTAATATCAGATCAGTTTTATTATGAATTGCTTTAAAATGTTCTCCAAAAGAAAGCTTGCAGTCAAAAATCACACCTAGAAATTTTAAATTTTCGACAATTTTGACTTTTTCATGCTTGTATTTTAATTGGGGATTTCTTGTTTTCTTTCCCCCTTTCGGAAAAAAGAGGGCCTTAGTTTTTAAGATATTAAACTGCAGCTTTCTCTCAGTTCGCCATTCCTCCAAAATAACTGTGACTATTCCAAAAGTTTTCTCAAGTTTTTCAAGTGAGGATTCTGATATCAAAATTAATAAGTCGTCCGCATAGCATATTAACTTCACATTTGGAGGAAAATCAGCGGTCAAGAGGTCGTTAATGACTAAATTCCAGAGCAGCGGAGCGCTATTCGATCCCTGTGGACATCCCTTTGCAATTGGAAACACCTTTTTCTCAGATGAACTCACAGAAAACTCAATGCTTCTATTCTGAAAATAGTTCACCAAAATTCCGAAACAATCCACTGGAGTTGCAATTCTAAGGAGTACACGCAGGAGGGAGGACCAATTAACTGAATCGAAAGCTTTATGGATATCAAAAGCTATTGCTATAACGTGATTCTCGTTTCTCAGTTTTCTAACATAGCAACTAAATTCATACAAAGCATCCTCGGCTGATTTTCCGGTACAGAATCCAAATTGGTTGGGTGAAATAATGTTGTTCCTAGCAAGATGGTGATTTAATCTTTCAGATATTAAAATATCCAAGATCTTTGCATGTGTCTTTAAAAGACAAATGGGACGATGTTTACCACCCTCCTTGGGGATCAAGACAATCTTACCAATCTTCCAATTGGTGGGAAACAATCCCAATTCCAAGCATTTATTGTAAAGCAATACATAAAATTTTCTAAAATTTATAAACAAAGTCTTCAAAATCACAGCATTTATATTGTCAAGACCAGGAGGAAAACGGTAGATTAAACACATGCATAGACGCAAGAACTTAGCTAGTCGTAATGCAATTATTTTTTTTCCAATGTTTTTTTGGACCTCTGGAAACCTGTGCTGCATGAAATTGATGATGGCTAAAGTTATTTACAAACAGAGGGATTCAACGTGCTACAGTGCGCTCAAACAATAAGTTCTTTGCAGATGCCACTCACAGAGAAACAAGAGGAAATCCTAGAGGGTCTCTGAGTTACGCTAAAAATTTGTGTGAAAACCTTGGCATTTTAATGGAACCTCCCAGATGAGTAACGAGTAAACAAATTTTTGGTGACTTAGGATACAGCCTTGTGCTTCGAAAACGAGCTGAAAAGAAAGTGGTTTTCTTCGTTAGATAAAGTAATTGTAGAAAGTGATGAGAGGTTTCAGCAGTTACGGAATTTGGTGAACAAATCTGCCTTTCTTATGTCAGCCAAACTACTGGACGTTGATGACTAGGACTTCATTATAGAGCACGTATTTCATGACACTGATAAAACTCGAATGCGTGCGGCTAAGGACTTTTGTTGTTGCCACAAGCAATACAAATGAATTAATGAATTCAAGCACACTTGATTTATTAAAATTTATTATGCAACTTAAGCTGGAAGTTACCCTGTATAATATAATTATATTGCTTTCCTCATAATTGCCATAAGCAATGCCAGCTGTGAGGAAGCTTCTCTAAACTGAATTTAATCAATATTTACCATCGACAGTTTTTTAATAATATTTATTATAATTTTCTACTAACAATAATTCAAAAAATAATAATACTGTTTTTAGATAATTAATTAATTAATATTAGAATTCAAAACATGTTTCGGCAACTAAACTGTGTTTCCTAATTTGTAAAAATTTGAAATTTTGGAAGGAAAAAATCTCTTTACAGCTTAACATTTTCCTCGCTCTAGAAAAATTTCATCTTAATAATAATATCATATTTTGTAAGCAGGCAGCAAATTTGGCACCAGCCCCAAGCGAACGAAACCTATGCTACATCACTGGTAAGATCTTAGAATTGTATTTCATATTACAAAGCCTTTCAAAATAAAAGCAGAGAATTCTGTAGAAAATGTTTTAGTACTACGAATATGAACATAAAACTTAAATTTTTATACGGTTCTCCTAAATCAAAAAGTCCAGGACACTTTTACGTAAAAAATCCCCGGAGATGCTCGATAATGAATCACATCTCATTCGAATCGAAAATGAAAAATTCTCGGTCAATGAAACTGAGCAACAACAAAACAAAATTTGAGCATTTTCGCGATTAAAAGTTGTCTTTCAAGGCAAAACGTACTCGGAATTAAAACTTGTAGCGGCCTCATGAAAATATTAATTTAACTTATGTTTGCAAATTCTGCAGTTAGTATGGCGCATTTTATATTTACCTTTTTAAAGCCTACTGAATACTGGAACTTTTGCTCTACAGAAATTATATAAAAATGTTAACTTTTACATTCAAGGAATTTAGCAACTCTGTTACAACTGTTTTCATAAAATTTCCCATTTTATTTTGAACAACTTTGTAATCAGAAGCACGGATTTAAGATAAATATTTAAGAAAATAAAATCTGTTATCTCCTTGTTTGTGTATGTGGAACGGTAACACCATTTTCTGTGGGTGCGCAAGAAAATTGCACGCATGGAAAAGTGAGAAAATATCAACCTTTAAACACAATCAAAAATGTTTTGTGCATCCACAAAACAAAATCGCTCATTGATTCTTCATGTAAAATTAGCATAATTTTCTCATATGATTTCAAATGAAGAAGTGTGAAAGTGTTTTTAAACATTAAAAAAAAAAATTGCTTTAAAGCATTGAAATAAACAATCATAAGACAGCTTAAATATGGTTTATCTTTTTAAAGATAGCGCAAGGAGAACTACCTACAGGGGAAAAATAATATTTTTGTATACCTTTCAAACAGCTTACTATTTTTTTTTAATTGATGCCGTGGGTACAAATGGAAAGAAAATTATAATTGATTATTAACAGAAAAAATTTATTTTCATAAATATATAGTGAAAAGCAAATAGATAAACAATCAAAAAAGTGACAAGAAGTGATTTACAGTTTACCGTCCTCTTTTTCGGACAGGGCTGAACCCAGTTTGAGATTATTTTCGTTCCGCCGCCTTTAAGTTGTACGATTTTAATGAATTATATATACTGATGATCATAAATAAAAATTTTTAACATAAGATACATATCAACAGTTGACAGATTCTGAATAACATGTAAGTACTGATATATAACACAACAACATGCAAATATAGCATATGCAAAAATAAACCTAAATTTTTGACGGAGAAAATCGCGTTACCTTTTGCATAGATAAAAGAATGTCAGTAGCGTAGCTAGGGTGGGGAAAGGGAGGACATCTGTCCCCGAGCGCAGCATTCAAGGGGCGCCAAATTGACGATAGGAAATCTTTTAATGAAATATTTTCCATTCTTGGCGCACAGAAAGGGCAGCAAATTCTTCAGCTGTCTTAGGGCGCTGGAAACCTTAGCTACGCCACTGAAGAATGTTATTATATATTTATATAGCAAACTAAAATTGATCTCGAACCTTGAATTTTATCAAATATGCGAACTGTTTTTCGCTTCAAATAATTATGTACGACGTTAATTTCTTTTTTTTACTTTTTTTTCCTTGTGTTAAACAGCACATACAATGGTTTATACTTAACAGATGATATGCCTCCATAAAGAACTTTTTAAAGCAAAGTAACTCACATTCCCTTTAAACATGGGGAAAATCAGGAAAACCCCCTAGGAATCACCCCGTTTGCTGGGATTTGAAACCGGGTCGAACTGCCAGTGGTCAGTGATTTTTAACTTAATTTAGTGAGCCAAATTTATAGGAAATAAAATTCGAAGCATATCCCTCCTTCAGCGCTAATTAATTTCGCACCTAGTTTTTCATGTTAAGCAAAAGCATTACTAATGGATTTAAAAATCAGTTCAATACTTAGCTACAGCGAGTACTTTTTTAAGAAAGGGCTGCTGACTAAACAAACGTAGGCAGTATCCAAATACAGACAGGTTTTAAACATACACAGTGTCAAAAAACACACAAAAATCCTTATCCGGCAATTTTTTTTTTCGTAACCATTGGCATATACCTCACATACATATATTTCCAAGCACAAAAGTATTTTAAATAACGTAAATATTCCTGTTTTCGTATTTTTAAATCTTAAAAAATTAATTTTGTATAAAATACGAAATCTAACTCTTTATGCGCTCCTCCAGGCTCTATACATATACTTAGAAAAAATTTAAACTTCCTACAAAAACACAAAAAGTTTGACTACATGAATTATTTAATTTCAAAATATGCGATTTTCAACTTGCCTTGAGGGTCGGTTAATAAAAAAAATTAGAATAATTCGAGTTTGACCTTTTTCCCCCCTTAAATGCCATTCTGTGATTTACTTACTATATAATGTTTTTTAATTTATAATTTTGTTTCAGCTGGTAAGAATTTTCACAAAAATTATAAATTTCGAAACGCTAGAAATGGGTTATTAATATTCGCATGCTTTTTTATTGCTTTATAATCCTAATCTAAAATCATACAAAAATTCATTAAACAAGAAATACTTTTAATTTTTAATTTAAGGAAATAAGGTCATGAATTGACAATATGACAATACTAAAGCTTACCAGTGAATCACAAGAATTCTGAAAGATTCTGTTAATAAGATGTCGTGTTTCAAAAAAAATCCTATTCATCAATACTTTTCACGATAAGATGCAGAAAAATATTTGTCACTTAATCCACATCAGAAATTTTTTCCTAAACTGATATCTTATTTTTAATTAAGCACAAATGCAAACACTTCCTTCTTCGGTGTGCGTACAGCATCTGACCACGATGTCCAACTCGTCAATTTTTGCAGTACGGGAGTCACACTTCTATATTGTGCTTTTTATAATGAATATAACATTTTCCTAAATATGAGTATAGGGGTCGAGGGAACACATAAAGTATTAGATTTCATAATTTTTAGAAAGTTGACTTTTTAAATTTAAAAATGCCCCAAAACATGAATTTTGCGTGATTTAAAACTTTTTTGCAACTGGAAGGATATGCTTACGATTAACGGCTTCGAAAATAAAGGCCAGATAAGGACATTGATGGACACAATGTGTGTACGTATATATATATATATATATATATTAATTCACACAAAATTTACTTTTCGCTTAATTTTAGCACAGTAGAAATAAACAAAGTTGGGTGTTTTCAGTATACGTTAATTAAAATTTATTAAATTGTATAGTTTTATTAGAAATAGAAATGGATTGTGCGTTTAACAAGTAAAAAAGTTTCAGTTTTCAGTTTTGCGAAATAAATGTGTTTTACGTTTTATTTGACGGAACTGAAAATATTTTATTCTTCATGAATTAACACTTTTTATCGAAATAAAACAAGATAAATGAAAAATAAAATTCTTCTACTTGGATCACACCAAACACAAAAATGACAACCCTATCACGCGTGTTTTCCGATTACGTGGATAGGCTATGATATAAAATTCACCTCTGGCAAGCCAGTAAATTTTGGCAAAGAAATACTATCATGAGGATTTCAAAATTTAACCATGGTTTTTGTGGACTAAGTTTTTTTTTTTTTTTACTTACTTTGCCCTTAGACATCAGATAGTTCGTCACACCTTCCGAAAAAGCTATCTAACAAAATTTTCCCTTTTGAAAAAATTGAGGAGTTACTGCTAAATTCTGCTTTTCCAAATTTTATTTTAGCGAAAGAAAGTAGGGGGGAAAATTTTTTTTTGGACCGCATGCATTTTTGCCTCAAATTTTACTCATCAGAAATACTACAATAAAATACTTTTTTAAGATTTTGTTGTAAATCTTAAAACATTTTTACTATCTCTACGAGTATTGAGATTATAGCTGAATACTCGTAGAGATAGTAAAGCGAATTTTTCATGTGAAACATTAATTTAGAAGGAATCTGCATTACTTTTCTGCCATTAAATGATATTTATACAGATCGAGAGGATGAATAAAAGTAAAATATCCCAAGTAAGGCAATATTTGAGTAGTTTGCTTTTCAGTATGTTTCGGAAATTTGTATGCTTTTATTCAATTTTGCATCCTTTTGTTATTCAATTTTCTTATGCTATTTAAACAAAGAGTTTCTTCCCTTACCCTTTAATACATTAACTTTTTCAATTTCATATGTTTACATTATACTTATGATGTCCTTTTGCTTTTTAGTATCTTTCGGCTGATGTCATGCTGTTTAATGCTTTTATTTAAATTCCGAAGAAAGTTCGTCCAAAGGGATTAAAAAAAAAAAAAAAAAAAAACCTAGCAAGTAGTGATGTAAATGAATAGAAATAAGTAGTGACGCATAAATGAAACAAAATCAGTTAAACTATCATAGAATACATAATAATAACTAGATCATATAATCTGTTTAACGCAAGATACAGAATTCCGTTTTTTCGTTAACCGTATCTTTCAGCAAAGTTTGTGTTGTTAAGAATCTTTACCGAACTAATATTTTTGATGAGCAAAACGGCACCAAAATTTTAATAAACGCGATATCAAATTATACCCTCTCAATAAATTCTGTCACGTGGCTAGAAAAGTGCAATTCACATTGGCTTAAAGTGCATTCATTAATCATAAATATATAATAACGAACCTTTTTGTACAGTGGAGACTGCACCTTTACGAACTGCAATGGATTGTGTGATGGCAGTTTGGGTGCTTTTCCGACAGTCCTCGTTGGAATGTATTCTCCGGTGTTTGAATCTGCGCTTCGATGATTCGCAACACTGCCACATCCCGAACTACTACTCCCACTGCTTTCCAGGCTATCCATAGAAGCGGAACGTATGTGTCTCTCATCACTGAAACTGCTGTCGCCGCCAGACGTCGCAGACTGCCAACTCTGAAGGGTGACACTAGGCGTTCGAGGAGCCACTGGTGGTGGTTGTCGGCTCGGCATCATATTTTGTTGAGGAGAGTTCACTATCTCGTTGTCCGTAGTCGCTCGGAAAAGCGTTGTGCTCCCCGGCATAGTACAGGCAATCTCAGATTAAACAAAGCTATGGAAGGCTTCGTTTTATCTCCCGAATTTCCATTCTCTGGTTGGGGTCAATCTGGACTTCTCTGAGGAAAGAAAAGTATAATGCGTGTTTGGTATAATGGGTGTAAAATATATATAAAAAATATAAAGTATAATGGGTGTTTCAAAATAGGAACATCAGTTTCATATGTATCTATATATTGTGCATATATATATTGACACAGCAGTATTCTTACTAATTCCAATTTTGACCACAATAGTACACATTTCCATTCTAAATTTTACTTCGAATTTTCCAGGAGATAATTTTCCTTATTTTCTCTATAACTCTGTTGAATTATATATGTATATACTGGATATATGTATGTGAGAAAAATAAAGTATATGTGAAAGATTAACTTAGCAACGTAAATTTCCCTTCTCATTCAAAAAATAGCAACCTCTCTCTGCACTGCGTCATTTCTAGCTTAATCCATGTCATATGACTCTTACATAATTCTGGTGACGTAAATAGAACTAAAGCAGTCAATAATAATTTTTGCAGAAGCATTAACTATCCAATCAAAATGCATTGAGAACCAAAACTAACTCAGTCTAAATTAAGATTTCATCCCGAACATAAAGCACTTGCTTTCAACGTTTCGGCCTAGCTGCACTGCTATCTTGTCTGCCTGTCTATCTTGTCTGCTGTGTCTTACTGAAAATTAATCTAAAATGTAAGCTTTTTTCGGAATAGGAACATTTAATGTGCCAACTTGATTGTGGCCGCAACAAGCTGAAATAAAAAAAATGAAGATTTAATCTGCCTTCGCCTCCGATTTCCTATTCATTATGGATCAACACTTCTACGCCATCAAAATTCCTGCAGCTCATTACGTCTGAGTTTGTAAGTAGAATTTGTCCACAGAAATCTCAAAAGTTTATGAAAATCAAACAAATGGGTATATGGTTTCCACGAAAATTAATCGGAAGGAGATGAATTCGTTTTGGCAACCAGTAAATATTTAGTTTAGCATTTCATCGATAGAGAAAGCTGTATAATCTTGACACTAAAGGTCTTAACAAGGACTATGAAGAAAATAATGCATCCCGTTTACATGTTACAAAGGCAAACTATTCAGGCTATTCGCCAAGAGAAAAAACTTTTCCGTGTTACTCTAAATGTACTGACGATACGGTACAGTGACCTTTATCGATAAAATTGTGCTAGATATTTAATCTTTTGACAGTAAAGGTTTAGTTAAGGCTAAACTGGATGTTTATCCTCTTGAGAAATCAGTAAAGAATGTAAATAAACAAATAAAAAGTTTAAAAAATCCCTAACATTTCATTGTATTTTTTTTTTTTTGTTGATCTTTTATGAATTTTTGAATTCTTTATACATATATTCCATGGAATCAGCAAAAATTCTCTTGCTTTATTCTTCTCTCTGCATTTTAATTGGCACAGCAGTATCTTTGTTAATTCCAATTTTGACCACAACAGTACATATTTCCATCTTAAATTTCACTTCGAATTTCCCAGGTGATAATTTCCTTTATTTTCTATATAACTCTGTTGAATTATATATGTGTGTACTAGACTCAGACCTGCTGTGTATCTGTGGCGGCACTGTATATTTTCTTTTTCCGTATAAATAAAGAAATTATATAATAAATTTACGAGTATATTTTAAATTTTCAAGTTTTAAAGCACATGCTTAAAATTAAAAAAAAAAAGTAAGAACAAAAATTATGAGCAAGGGGAGATATACAAGCTGGTGCTCTTCAGTCTCCTCCAAAAAAAGGGGGGGTTGCGTGCATAATACGTATACTGTAATTACTATTTTATTGCATAAAACAGATAATTTAAAAAAAAATGCATTTTCGAAGATACCGGATGCCCTTTATTTTTAAGGAATGAAAAGTTAACTGGCTATTAAGAAACCTGCATTATAAGCAATTTCTGCGAAAGTATTAATGGGCAACATATGATACACAATGTTTAATCTTTTTTTCTCATCGAATTCATAACAGGAACAAACACTGAAATATTAACCAAACAAAAGTATTTTATTTAATCTTTTAACTTAAACTGAGCCCATGCGCATGAACTTTGTCATTAAGCAAGCGTAATTTCCGAACAGCAGTGTTACGACTCCCATTCATAATTTCAGCTTTTAAAAGGTAGTGTTACATTACAGCTACAGTCTCATCAAAATGATGTATTTTTGTTATGGTGCATATTCACTTTTGTTAATTCTGTTGCTAAATGAGTTATAATTATCAGTGGACGTTCGTAATCAGTTGGAATTCACAATGACTGAGATAATTTAGAATGGAAGGAATTTTTAAAAATGTTCAAGCAATTACTTTTGCTATTACTCAGTTCTGTTCCTGAATTAGAAAAGATTTTATTAGTCTGCGATATATTTTATTTGGAATACAAATCCATGCAAATCCTGACCAATTATTCGTAACTGGCCCACCGGCTAAAATACCAAAATCATGCATGGAATTTCTTTTCCTTTACACTTCATGTAATAAAAAACCCCGCAGTTCCTTACATTTGCCAATCTCCCTCAGTAATCTAACTCGTAGCTAGCTGCCTGCCAGTTCTCATTGAGAAATTTTGAAATGCATACATAACAATACCGTTAATCTCAAGCTCTTTCGATAAAAATCTTCATTCTTTTTATTCGTACCTCGTTGCGCTTTACCCACACATGAAAAGAGCAGGTACTGACCCATACTACCCGGAAACTGCTGAAAGCGTTTTGAAACATTGTCTAGGGTGAAGAAGCTCAGTCAATGAGTCCATGTTTTCATTGGGTATTTTTATTATTATAACTACCTAGTGTAGAGCTATTTGGAGGAGGATGTATGAATCATATTAGCATTTTCGACGCGCCCTGCAATAAGAGATTCCATAATTCAATAGTGAGCCAAAACTTTTTGGCACAACTTTATGTATGTCAACAACTGGGTTATGAAAAAAATAAGCAAAATTGTACAGAATGTCATAATTTTTATGGAATGATTTAATAAAGTGGTGAATTTGTGGGGAAAGAAACAGTATTTGATGCCTATAGACAATCTCTGTTGAAAAAAATCAAAATAGTTAAAAAAAAAACTGAAGCAATGCAGCTTATTTATTCATTTATATCTGAAAGCTCTAATGCTTTACTAGCACGCCTAGGAGCTCTTCTTGTGTAATGTTATTCACATTTCATATAGGTTCAGAAAAACAATGTCCATTTACAGACTTTAATTACTCCATTTCAGAGTCCGCTGGTTTCTCAGTAAAATCCGAATTTTTCCATTATAGCAATTTTTCACGTCACAGCACACCTCATATGCATAAATAATTTCACGACTCATTTCACAAACATAAATAATATCATGATACACAATGAACGAACATTTTACTGTTAACATGATTAATTTCTACACACGATACGCAATGAAAGAACATTTTACTATTAACATTATAAGGTATTTCTCCCGCCTTCTTCGCATGCGTTCGTGGTGTAGTGGTCAGCACGCTCGACGCGTATTGGAGAGGTTCAAGTCCCGGTGAGGGCATTGCTCATTTTTCACATCTCCTGCTTCCAAATAACCTAATGTCTCAACAACATGATTAGTTTCTTCTCACGATACACAGTGATGGAACCTTTTACTACTAACATGATTAATTTCTTCTATTTCATACTAGAATTTAATTAATGAGATTTTTTTTTCAAATATTTTTGCGCGATATAACTAGATATTCGTCTCAGATAAGATGCAGTCATAAGCAGGAAATAAACGAAGCAAATAGAGTGGAAATACCTAATGTATTAAACCTTAGTCACTGATATGTTACATAGTTTTATAACCCGTTTATCAACATAATTGTCAGGTTTGATTGAGTAAAATTTTGATTAAATTTTGAGAACACTTTGTAAAATTAATTATGCAGAAATGAATTTACTATGTATGAGTATGCTATTAATAATAATTTAATTATAAAATAAATCTTTGAGGCATTAATATATATATTTGCAAGTTTTCTTTTGCCACAGTCAATACATATATTGTTGCGTCAGTGACATACTTAGGCTTATTTTTATGAACACAACCTTTTTTTATACTTGGGTTCTATGGTCGAAAGAACTACATGCATTTCTTAACCAACGATGATCCTTTAAATTTTTCCACTGAATGGAAACTTTACTCACACATGTTATATTGTAGCAGTTGGTAAAAGAATGTTTATAGCTTTTTCTCTAACGGATGGAAACTCCGTTTCTCAGTTACATTTTGAGTTACATTCTGTTACATTCTCAGTTACATTCTGTTACATAACAGAACATTCTGAGCTCAACTTCAAGGATACAATTACTTATAAGTCTAATAAGTTTTTTTAAACTTATTAGACTTAACTTAGCTCAGCTTCAAGGATACAATCACTTATAAGCCTAATATACTTTTTTAGACTTATTAGAACTACTTTTAAGTTATTTTTTTCACATAAATGGGATATGTGATCTAATGAAAACGTAATTTTATTTCGAGCTTAAATAAGTTTTTTTTTTTTTGTCGACGTTAATTCAAAGTAGTGATAAAGCTTACTCCTCAAGCCTGTAGAGGTGTTAAACTACAAGTTCTAACAGCTATTTTTCAGATTTCAAACAATAACATCGACTAAACATTTCAAAGAAACCATTTTTTCCTACATCTTTCAAAAATAAAATTTGTTTTTTAATCCATTCATTTTGTCTGTGAAAATTAATATATTCTCTAGAGGCTCTTGTTCCTTTAAATTAAGTCCATTTAGGTATTCAAATACCTCAACTAAGAAGTCATTTATTTTTTGCAACCAGTAATTGTCTTCTAACTTAGCTGAATACTGAGAATTACCCTCAGAAAATACTTCTAATTCTTCTTTCGACTCATTAACTCTGGACAAAACTCTCCTTGCCCGTATCTCACTACCCATTTTATCGCATAAAATTAGACGCGACTGAAGTTGTTTACTTTTGACCAGATTTATGATTTTTATAATGTCATTAGGAATTTCATATTTAAAATATTTGACACGAGAGCTGCTCTATAAGTAGAGTAGTGTAATATTCGAAGATCAGAAATTTTAGACCGAACTTCGGACCAAGTCTCTGACCTTCCCAGCCATTGTAGTCGCGGTATCAGCAAATGAACTTATATAATTTTCCTATGAAACTGAATACCTGTCAAAGTATTCACTGATCCCTTTCAGCCTGATTTTCTGATGCTGTCGCCCTAAAATCAAGACTTTGCGGTTAAGTTTCGACGCTCATCGGTTGGGAAGCTCTTCTTTATAGGAGAGCATGTACCAAACAATCTTCTGTAGAAAGATACATACACCAAAATAAGTAGTGTCAAAAACCTTTAACGCGAGGCATTCTATTTTAGTTCTTTGTTTGTCTCAGTGAAATACTACACTAAGAGATATATTTCTTACATTTAAAAAAAGTTTACCACCATACTGTCATACAACGGAGAGGATCATAAAATGAGATATACAACGCAGTCAGTTTTGATATGTGTGTGTGTAATAATGTTATAGAAACACTGACGGCGTACATACTGGTATTATGAAGAGCAAACTTGGCAGCCGAGGCAGATTAAATATTAATTTTTATTTCAACTGATATTTGTGACCACAATTCACTTGGCACTCCAAGCCTGCCTATTTCGAAACATTTACATTTTTTTACATTCTTGCGATATGCAAAAAACAGCAAGCGACGTCTAAATGGCGAGAGATGTAGAAGCAGTACGCAGTTACTTCAGTATGGAAGCTTATTAAGAGAAAAGTTTTCGGTTCCGAATTAAGTGCGTCATCATCGTTATGTAAAAGTTATATGATACAGATTATTCTACAGATGAAGCAGCCCAAAATAAATCATTACTATTTTTAGAATAGAGAAGGGAAATACCCAAACTAAATCCAGAAATTAAAAATTGACATTTTTGCAAGCAAAGATTCCGTAGAAAACAAAAGCAACAAGAATGCAAACTTTGGCAGCCAATATTTTTTTCAAATTAACGTTTATAATTATTAACGTTTGTAAATAGAACAATGAAAATAAATGTTTAAAAATAGAACAAATAATGACTAAGCCATTACTTTCTTATTCAATAAAAAATAAGAAATTAATGTTTATAAATACAACAAAATGAATTAACTGTTCATATATATAAAGAGCAAAATTAATTACAGACTCCCCAGAAGTGCTACGTCTGTTTGCAAGTGTCATCATTCTGTCTAGCCTCTCCAAGTTATAACAATGCAATAAACCATCACCAATTACACATATGTAAAGACATACATAATATATGTATAAAACAACTTTTTGAATTTATTTATTTATTTTTAAGTGCCCCTTTTATGGTCCCATTTTTCGAAACAATTCCAGCTGTAAAAGAGCGAAGTGACAAAATTGAATACTCAGAATTCCTTTCAATCCATTGAATTACATGAAATTCTAAATTTTTATCTTCAAATCTTACGTTAGATTTGATCTTTCAGTTCACTTCAAGTTAGAAGCAGTTAAATCGTTTAATAAAATGAGCCAAAGAAAGCTTTACTACGTCTTTTAAAGTTTTTTGTGCATATATAAAATTTGCTGAAAGCTATTATACATGTTTTGAGCATCTGATTAACTATTTTAATACACAACTAACCATCTTTATAAAATCTTTAATATCAACTCCATAAAATCATTTTTTTATATTTTAAAAATAAAAAATGTTTTTAAATGAATGAGATCATACATAGATATTGCTCAAACGTAATTTAGTGTTCGCGCTAGGTTTTTAACGTTTGTAATCAGTCTTCGATTTTTTTCATACCTTTTCAATTTTTCACAAGATTTCTTTTGCGCGGTTTCTTGGGAAGTTACGAACCATGTAAAAATACGTTTGGATTACTAATGTTAAAAAGAAAATCTAGAGGAACTGGCTCTAATTCATGTTTCACATAAGGAAAATGGTCAAACTACCAGCAGGCTTTATCTCTGATTATTTGAATACGTGAACATAATATTTATTTCACAATGTCAGTAAAAATCAGTTTCACATAAATAGCCTATAATATTTAAAACGCAAAAAGTGTACATAACATAAACGGGTATTTTTTCTATAAAATAGTAGATATTTTATAAATGTTATTTGCCATGCAGTTACACCGATTTAGAAATATCATCAGATGAAAAAAAGACAGAGTGAGTGAGTGAATTTAAAGCGGCTATTGCTAGCTTTTCTCAACTGACGACCCATTTAAATTAACACCTCTAATCTTGTAATACAGAGCTCTTGGTTTCTGAATTACTATTATTATTATTACATAATTACTTATTTAATTTTAAGCAGCCAAATGGTTAGAGGAGCTTGACTGAGCCGCCACTGGGCTTGCATTTCAATCCAATAAGAAACAGACGTTCGAGATCACACGCCGTCTTTGCGAAATGAGGGAATTAAAATCCTTTGATCTATAAGCCTTTGCGAGAGGCTAATGGCAGATAAGAAAAGTGCGAAACCCGCTAATTCCACCTCCTGAGATAGTTCCTGGTTAAAACTGGTGCGGAAATTCAGTAAATAATCTTCGAGAACTTTATTTTAATCAAATAATCCAATCAACTTTTAATGAGTTAGTGAGTTTGGTGTATTCACAGAGTTTGTGAAAAGAGGGTTTTTAATTGATAGATTAATAAAGAAATTATCTTAAAGATGTACCAATCTATTTCTCTGTTTTAAGTTTTTTAATATTATTTTCTTTTCTTTTGTAAAAAATGCTGATTTGCAAGAGCGTCACGTTGGAAAAAGAAAGAAAATTTTTAAACATATTATATTTAAAATGTTTGCTACACTCTTAAATGACGCTTAGCAACATACCAGTATGTCACGACATTTGGCAGATACTGTAACTCAGTGTCTAATGAGGAGATGAAGAAATGGGTCTGAACGAGGATTATTTTTATGAGACAACTAGGAAGCATCACAGTATATTCCAAAAAACAACGTTCCATATACTTCTGAAAAGTAATCAGGCAGCTACATTTTATTTCCTATGCAGCATTTGAATGCTAATAAAACAATATTGCAATCATTCACAGTTTGACAGGCAGGGAGAAATCAGACAAGAACTGGGCGAAATTACGAAAGTTTCTATTGTGCCCTGTAGGACAGAACCTCCCGCCCCCACTGTTTCCTGCAGCACTAACGCGGGGAACAATAGGCATCAGTTAAGGAGATTTGGTAGATGGTATATACATTTAATACTTAATGAGTTCTACCCACTAAAGAATAAAAATAGCTGGAGGATAACCTCCTAATACATAACTAACAACTGTGAAAATGGCACGCAAAAGTATGAAAATTCGACAGCAGTTTTAGGTTTTCTGACACGGCCTCATTACTACAGGTACAAGACATAGCGGTTTATTCGGAGAATTTCCATGTTTTAAACAACTTAGGCACCGTTTAGACGGTGACATAAATTTGAAATTATTAAAGAAACAACCTTGTATTTGACGTAGATTTAAACAAAAACTCAAGCGACTTCGACGGCAAACAGGTCCCTCGTCATCAGGAGCAAAGAAATTAACTTAATTTTTTAATTTGAGTTACTAATTTTGCCGATAGATGGCGCTACCTTCCTGTTCGTTTCACTGCATAAATTGAACTGTTATACCAACGATATGTTCCGGCGGTATGTTTGTAAGTTGAAGTTGAAGCTGTTTTCTAGTTTTGCAAATTTCTTTGCTCCTGATGAAGAGGGACTTGTTTGCCCTCGAAATCGATTGAGTTTCTTGTCTAAATATACGCCAAATACAAGGTTGTTTGTTTACTAACTTTAAGTTTCACTTTGGCGTGTTTCTCTTCC
>KK121779.1:330633-351422 GCA_000611955.2 Stegodyphus mimosarum
TCACAACAAGTAAAATGTGGGAGTTCCGTTCACACCTGCGAGACAACGTTTAAGCTGTAGCCAATTACAGAAGGCAAATTTGCTAATGAGTGATTGTGTCTACACCTTTCCCGCACAACAGATCCAGCGAGTTCGCTCTGATTGGTCGACTCTTACGCCAAGTCGGCATAAAGTTGAAAACTTCGAACTTTATGCCAAAACAACTAAACCAGTTTTTGTGATGTAGCAAGGTCTGTCTAGCAACAAAGCTTGGTTTAAGACACTTGTGACATTTATACCAGCTAGGCTCCGTTTAAACGTTGAGTATTTTCGGCATCTGGGAAATATTATTCATTGTGGGTTTCATTACACAGCTGAAACATTGTATGCAAATTACTCCCAAAACTCTCATGCAGTTTGAAACTTTAATAACATTTGATGTTTTGAAAACCTAATTATTGAAGTTATGTTTATATGTAGTAAATATATTTTATGTAGTAAATACATCTTATGTAGTAAAATTTACGAAATCATAAACCTAAATTGGTAGAGAAAGGTTTCCTTTCGGTTACGCTCATGCAATTCAGATCTATCATGCAGAAAAAATGTTTTAATAAAGCAAAAAAATATTACAAGGAACACCAGCTGTACTTAAAATGGCAAGTAAAAGATATAGTTACGCGGTCAAATCATAACTGTGAAAAAACTACTGGAATTTGAAAGTTCCTTTTTTTTTAAATTAACTCCGAAAAATTCACATTCATGATGAAGAAGCTTAAGAATGTGATTTAATTGTTAGGAAATAATAAGGAAATAAAGGAACAAATAACTTAGTAAATAAAATAACTTAAAGATTCAAAATTTCTTCCTCCTACGAAGAAATTTAAATTATGAAATATTTTCAGGTAAGGATTAAAAAATGTTTAATGCATTGTTTGGAATACTTCTCTGATATTAACCAAAGCCGCCACAATTAGTAGAGTTGTTAACGACGTTGACTGCCGCCCCGATGGATCCGGGTCCAAATCTCGTAGAAGGAATGGATGTTTGCAAGTGTCTGTGGGGTATCGGGGCACTCAAAATACTGGACAGCCAAAAATTCTGTTGGGTGGTTTGGTGGTAGGGGAGAGAGAAGGAAAACTCTCGGACCGTCCCCCGGGATGCTTTCCATCAAAACTGGGGGGAAATTGCTCATTTGCTGCGGTGAGACTATATCTGTACAACCAATGGTGAAATTCTAGTTCCCCGCCCACTTGTGCCTGTATATGTTATTAGCCAAGCTCATACACAAAAGCGTATACCTACAGCAGTAAAATATTCTTAACTGTTTCCTGTCAGAAATTTTGACTTGATTTTATACAGAAGAAAGCGAACCGATATGCTTCAATCTAAGTTACACCTTTTATGAATCGTTACGTAAAACAAACAATGAACGACATTTTCGCTTTTAACTTTTTTTTTTTTCGTGAACTCAAAATACTCCATGGATTTCTTTCTCCTTATATTTGAAAAAAGTTCTAATTTACGTATTTCTTAAAAGAGAAGTGGTGTAAAACGAATGTTCGAAAAGCCGAGTTATCTCTAGCATTAGTCGCAGATGAGGCGTAGTTTGAATCGCATGGAAGCTATAAAAATCTACTTTTCCTGAATTTGAATTCAAGGCAAACAGTATTTATTACAAGCACCTTAACGGGCATTATGATGTATCAAATTTCTAAAAGGGTTGGAGATCCTTTTTAGGTACCACCAAAAAAGGGGGGAGGGGAATTTGAAATGTAAATAAAATTAAATAAAACCTAATATTAGACGAGTTAAATAAACCTCGACTAAATAATTGGCAGGCGAAGAGTATATTCGTATTCATGTAACAAAATACAGCATCAGAAACACATTTAACGAAAGGAACAGTATAATTGTTTCAGGAATAAATTACAGAAGATAACAGAGCGCTCAGTCACAGAGGAAACCAGAAGTCTAGTACGGAATAAATGTAGACATCCGTCCCTCGATGTTCAACTTATTATGCAGTTAAAAGCAAACAATTAAATTGTTTTTACAGTTGACTTCTTTCCACTAATTGCCGAGGACTATATAAAAATAAAAATCTTTTATTATATCTATGCTTGAACGAATGCAAGCAGTGAATGAAACATATATTTTTCACATTACGCAGCAAGGCTTGTGGTTTCAATGCAAATTTGCTACTTTTTGACAGTTTAATTATTTCCTCAGCTGAAATTAAACATGTTTATTCTTAAATGTTAGAAATTTCTCCAAATAAATATTTTCGCATGTAAAGACGTCTAAAAAATTTTGTAATTAAGATCTTGTTAATATTTTTGACATAGATATTTGGAATTTGCTTTCATTTTTAGATTTTTAAATACTCAGATGGAGACATTTTCATAAAACGAACAGACTGGAGATACAAAAATATTACCCGTTATATAGAATGTATTGATAAAAAGGAGACGTAAATGAATTTATAAAGTATTTCTGCATGCCTTTGTGGGTGTAACGGTAGCACACTCGGTGCGTATTCGAGAGGTCCAGGTTCCAGTCCCGGAGGGGGTATTGCCCAATTTTCACGTCTTCCAGCTACAAAATAACCTAACGGCTCTGCAAATTAACCTTTAATTTGTAAGACATGGGTTCCAAAGTACCAAGACTTTTTTTCGACGATTTTTCAATGATTATAGCGAACGTAATTTGATCTTCAAATCGTCAAAGTAATTTCTGTAAATTATTATCAACATTTAAGACCCCGACCATACCGATTATGCACTAAATTTTCCCCATATAAGAAAAACATTTTTAATCCTGAAAAATTGTTAATATCTGTTAATATTTCTGACATCGAAATTTGGAATTTCCTTTAGCGGGGAAATACATGAAACTGCATTGTTACGAAAAAAATCTAATTTTTAGAAAGAATGATTTGAGCAAACTTACAGTTTCATCTAGAAAATACCTTTCACATATTTTTTAAAATATTAGTGAAAAAAGTAATCAACAGTAATTAGTTAAAATCAGATTAAATAAAAAAGGTCTATAAGACGCTGTCTGGAGTCACGGTATTCCGTCACCTTAAGCCAAAGCAATCCTCCAACAACAGAAAGAGCATAATGAAAAAAAGGGATGCAACCTGGGTTAGAGTTTTAATTACCTCACTTACGAGTTCAGTTCAGGAAGTAGCTGAGAATGTCAGGGAATGTGGCTGGAGGGCTTTAGAAGGTCAGAGAGATAATCTTATGGACGGCCCTGCCCTACAATCATTGGTCATCACATGGAGGGACTTCATTACGATTTTGCCCACAGCAAAGCCCTTGGCACGTATTCGCTAGCTTTCACGCCTGTTTTTACTTAAATTAGTCTGAGATAAGACTTCATTATGAGTTTCTTTCCATTCAGAGCACGAAGACACTCAGGTGTTTTAAATACTTCAAAATAAAGCGAATTACCAAAGTTAAATCTGCGGTACACTTGTTTCCTCAGTGCATACAAAGCACTGAATGAAAGTCGAATTCTTAAGTTAGGAATATGCACATTAACTGTAATCGAAGCCTTCTTAAGTTTCGAAGTTTAGGATTATTCAGCATATTCTAAATTGTTTAGCAGTATTCTCGGTTAATGCAGCTTTAAAAAAAAAAAAAAAAAAAACACTTTGTCATACACGGTGATGGAGCAGAGGAATATGCCTTGTTTACAAACCAGTTACTTTTCATCTAAAAGCTATGTTCAGAATTAAAAAGGAAAAATAAATTTTCGGAATTTCAGACAATCAATAAAAACGCAACAGCAATAATAAAGTTATATTACGAATGAAATAAAAATTAATTCTCAGATGCTTACTTTTAAATGCATATTTTCCACTCACATATATTGCTGCAATATAATAATCAGGGAATCAAAGAATCCAGAGGCTCCTGCAAACGATAAAAGAAAGAAATGTCTGAGATAAGTATTGTCTTTGCTTTTTAAGTAAAATTTCATTCGTGAAACTAATACATCTAAAATTTGAGAAAATTCATTGCAAAATAAAAGAACTAAAAATCAGAAATAGAAAAGTTTTTAAAAATTTGAACGTTTTCAGATTTTACATTGCCCGTAACAGGGCTTTTTTGAACGTGTTGTGTGTTACCTTTATTTATTAAATATCATGTTCTTCGCACTTAAACCATAAAATTCATTTCAACAGCAATATCACAAAATAATATAGAAAGAGCGTATCTTTATAATTTCCGATAAACAGTCTCACGCGCTGGAGATTTTTTTTTCTTTCTTCTTTTTCCATACAGTGTTGCTAGTCATTGCTTTGAAATCGTTGAGTTTCTTAACAAAAACTCGTAAATGCTTTACAAAATATGAAATAGATCATAAAACAAATTCAAAATTTGGTCTTCCAGATACCCATATTCGGGTGGAAACGTACATTATTCAAAATCTGATGGCTCTAGGTACCGTTGTTTTATTACAATGTAAGAAACATATATACAGTTATGTAGATTCTTCATTATTTAATTTCTTTAAATATAATTCAGAGCTGTAATATTTGGTGGCAACAGTTTGAAAAGTGAATCAGCGCAGAAAGTGAATCGACGCAAAATGCCAAAACGAAATTAATAGCCCTTCTGGGCTAAAGCCCTTAGGGGTAAAAACTATTCGGAACTTTGGTAAAAATTAAATACTGCTTTTTATAGCAAATTTTACACCCATTAATAAATCATTCTATACAAGAATACTGTCCTTTGAACGTTTTCATTCGTTCTCTACTACCATCCCTCGTGAAGGTAATTTAAATATTCATGCTATAGATGCATAATATATGTATTCTAACGATCCGCATTCATTTGCATTCATTCTACGAACTCAACTGTAAAATTACAGTTATTACGATACAGTAATTATATCAGGCTTCAGTAGCTTCTGACAAACTTATCAAGAAATTCGTTTTCTAAAAAAAAAACATCAAGCTCAATATGTATTATTATTATGCTATATCAAATAAGAATTAACCACTTGCGCAAAGTGATACAGGAAAATTAAAATTCTCTTGTATAACAAACACAAATTGATGCAGTATTGTAATAATTTTCTAAAAAGATATTGGAAAATGCAGAAAATGGTAATTATTTGCCAATATGTTTTAAATTTATGTAAGTTGCACAGTTATGTAACATTACTTGCCTGGCGTATAATGGCATGAAAACGTAAGAAAAAAAGTGCTTTTAAAGTGTATTAAATATGTTAATATAGAATTAAAAAGTGCTGCCTATTTTTTACACACCGGTACTGAAGCTAACATTGTCATACCATTCCTTTTCAGTGTAGAAAGAAATTATAATTTCGAACTATTACGGAATAGAAAATATTATGATTAAAAAACATTAAAAAGTGAAATATTTAAACGTTTTGCGCCATCATTATCCTTCTGTAGTACATAATGCTATCTATCATATAGGTGTTCTTCAATACCTTTTTTTTTTTTTTTTTTCCCATTGAGAATTTGTGGAGTGTTTAAGATTTTCTAAAAACAGTTCATCTAACAAATCTTGAACTTGACGAATAAGTGTAATCTTACTCTGACGGCGTAAAATTGCCTCTTGTTATTATTATCACCTTTATCGACAGAGAACTGTGTTACTATTGTTTGATAGAAGCAAAGTGTTTAGTTATGCTGATGTCTGAAGAACTCTGAGTAGGAGAAAAGTAATGATATAAAGAAAGCTTCAACAAGCGGAGGATTCTAAACAAAAGACTTAACATAATGCTTTCTCAGCACTTTAGTCTTAACAATCCTGAAGAACTTTGATCCGATAAAGTAACATAAATCTTCTTTCGAATAAATGCATTCCGTGTAACTTACATGAGACGAAGGGGGAAAAATCGACCATAATTCACGGTCAATCGTTAACCTCTGACCGACTGCGACCGGTTATGCAAATACTTCTACATATTATAGTATTCTGAACTCCTGCACAGATGTTATCTAATGCATTTGTGTGAAACCTGTCTCCATGTGATCAAATAAAAAAAAAGGAAAGGAGATATAAGATTTCGAAAACAGAAATTAATACTTCGTAAAATGTATGCTCAAGCGCTCTATGTACAGGAAGAGACAGATAAAAAAACAACAGTGTTAAACATTACGATAGACACACGATGAATTTCAAATTTAATAACATGCATCTTGCAGTCCCGTAGTGCAGCAGATAAAATAACATTTTGCCAAGTCCGGTGCAAGAATATCCGGTGCCAAGAGGCAAAGAAAACGTAGACGCCCTTATACATTATCTCTGTCTGTCTATCTTTCTCTGTTATACTCATCCACATCTTGGTAGGTATACCAAGATGTGAATACTTATAAAATTTATATTATTATGAAAATTTTAATTCTATTCATTAACATATACATGATTTATATCCTCTTCCATCAACCTATTATCTCCACTGGCATGGTGTTATATTATCGTGATGATACCTTTCAGTTTTCATCAGTTATAGGCAAATTAAATTGAAATGCTAAATGTATGACTTTCGAACATTATATACATATATAGTTTATTATTAGAAAAGGTTTTTCATATATCATCTCTAAGTGTCAGTAATTTAATTAAAGCACTGTCAATGACAATAGCTACCTTTTCGGTACTTTAAATTTTACTTTCTAAAATTTTTACGGTTCAAAGTATTACTTCTTTACAGTTAAAAAAAATGACGACAATACAAATCTAAATAACTTAAAACACTGACCAAAATTTATTCCAGTAAGTCATCCCTTTAATTAAATTTCTGTTCGTTGGAGATGATATACGAAAAATCTTTTCTAATAATAAACCATCGATTTATTACTCAGAAGCTTTAGAACAAGTCTTCGATTTTTTAAATCACTCACATATATATAAGGATTATTTAATAAATTCGGAAATGTCTGGCTTTTGAATTTAAGTTACTTTACATTATTCTTCTGCACTATTTCGGTTAAGCTAAATTTGATTAAACGAAGTCCGAATAAGTGGGATTTCCAGCAATGTAGGTTTAAAAAGGAAATGGAGCAATTATGATTGGCAAGTCTGATTAGGGCAAAGCAAGCAAAAATTAACTCTGAAAGTAGTGCCTATAGAGATAATGTAGTTCATGATGCAATAAAAATTAGTTTATGGAAATGCTTAATATAATCACAGCAGCATACACTTTGTATTAAAGCATACAGAGCGTTAATTAAGTAAATATTGTTACAGTATTGAAATAAAGGTGTTCTGTGCATTTATTCAGATTTAAAAGTACGAGAAGAAAATATTTTTGGAAAAAGTTGTGAAGCTTAGGAATGTCTTTTCTGGAGGTCCCCCACTACCCTCCTAAAACTCAGCCCCACATGCTAGATGAGGGGAATTAAAATTATTTACATTACAAAAACAAAAAAACAAAAAAGGCACAAGAATTCACAAGTATTCTGGATGAAAAAATACTATAAATGAAGCGTAATTTTATTTCTGAGTTTTAACTATTTTCTTTTGCAGAAATATATGGAATTGCTTCTCAAATGATAGATTCACATTGCAGAGTGGCATTCCAGATTAAATAAAAAAGCTGCCGGTTCCCATTTAAAAGTATTTTCATTGATTCAAATTCTAACGCAAGACCAAGAAAAAATGAAACAGTCCTGCTGATGCTAAGTTGCAACAATAAGTCAGGGAGATCTTAGTTAAAATATATAGAATTAAATGAAACCTGAAAAACTTTAAAGGAAAGTTATGAAGAAACAAAATTTTAACAGAAAATTATGTGGATTTTGTGAGTACTACATTCATTTAGAAGCCTAGATGATGAAATGTTAAAAAACGTTAATTTTATTTATTTATTTATTTTCAATTTTATGTCATATTTTTGCAAGGGCATTTTTCAAACTTTACTTGGTTTCCAGTAAGTATGAAAATGGCATTTTTTAAGCATAACTATTTTAATATTTTGAACACAATAGTTTTAATTTAAATTTAGACGTTTATTTACATAGCATACATAATTTAAGGTCATAAGCATTAATAAAAGAGCTCATTAACTTCTTACGATAACAGTTAAAAATGTGTAGTAATATCATTAGTTTCAGACATTAAGTATTACTCAGACATTAAACTTCCAAATACCTTAAATAATGCTTACTTTCTCATGCAATAACAAAACATTGTTTTTCACTTTCATCACTTCGCTTTTTAATGGCGAACAAGATAGGTGCCAGTAACATTTTGGTAATGGGTATTTTAAATATTTATTGAGGAAAAAGTAAGCAATCATTTGATTAGCAAAATGTAACATTTTTTTAATATAGGAATTTAATCACCCATGGGGAGGGATTTTTTTACTAGACAAATACTGTGATTTTGTTTACAATACTTAATAATGAATTAGGATGCTGAGAATTCTTTTCATCTGCTTTAATTTAGAGCAATAATAGTTTAAAATCCTTGTTTTAGAAAAATTTACATATATTGACGCAAAGTAACTTCTTAACAAACAAAACAAAACAAAACAAAACAAAACAAAATAAAAACTTGCTACTCGGAGTTTTCCCATATATATAACGTAAAGACGAGTCAGGTTCCGGTAAAAAGCTTTCCATGAAGACACAACCCTCCTGCTAGGCTGATAGTTTTCGGGTCTCAACAATTAATCAAAGCCCATTCTTCTTCAAAAGCAGACAGCTTAATCAAAAGTATGATAATTTAATTGAAATCCAGTTTTAAATTAAATATCGAATAAAATCCGCATTCGTCTTCTCAATTATTACAGTATTATTTTTTTATCCCTGAAATACGTTAAGTAAAATTTTGTCTGTTTAGGCTATGTTACGTAATATTTAGAATAACGGCCGCTGAAATTTCGATCGTGAACCACCACGTCAGTGGAGGGTTTTCGGTAGCTTAGGTAAATACTTCCTTTTTAAGCTAGTATTAGAAACTAATATAATAAACACATAGTTAAATAATAATTTCAAATCATAAATCACGAGTCACATGATGAATATCGTGATAGTAATAATTTGCTTTAAAATTTAAACTATTCAGCTGAATCCAAAATTATCCAGAACTGAACTGGAAAACTATTCATTTAGCTGCATCATGGGAAATTCATCAAAAACAAAAGCGGCTTCTATACCGGCTTAAACAGCGGAAATTCGAATTTTTGCCTTTATTGAAAATCACAGCTTTGACATTTTTGAAGCGTTTATCATTATAACACAACGTTTAAATATTTAGCAAAGAGTTAAAAATAAGCACCGAGTAATTCTAATTTCTTTCCTAAAGTTTGCAGAGTCAGTTTAGGAGACATGAAAAATGAGCAATGCCCTCGCCGGGACTCGAACCACCGACCTCTTGAATACGCGTCTAACGCACTGAACACTACACCACGAAGGCATGCGAAGAAGGCGGGATGAATACCTTATATCCTTCCCCTTTTAAAGGGTCACTGGGGATTAAAGGACCCGATCGCCAAATCCCGGTGGTGGAGAATCATCATCCACCAACTTTTTTGTTTGGGCGCCACTTATAGAGACATTATTATTATTATTATTATTTTTGAAGCAGGATTGATGAAAATTGAGCAATGCCCTCGCCGGGATTCGAACCACGACCTCTCGGATACGTGTCGAGCGTAGTGACCAGCACAACACGAAGTCATGCGAAAAAAAGGTGGGAGCAATACTTTATAGTTGTCAAAACGCTTTAAATAGATGGAGAGTTGTCAAATAAATTAAATTTCAGAACATTCTTTGCTTATTTAGCTATAATCATATAAACACATAATAATATCTCATAAAATACCGTTATTTATGCTGTATTCTTACGTAGAATATATTATGCAAATAAGTCGTAGAAAAAAAACTTAAGGCGTGAATATCTTAACGAGCCGGTAAACGCAGAACAGGCTTTGTCTTGGCTTTTGAGCGAAGGAGGATTAAGGGTTATCGAAAGGATAACCTCTTCGCTGGGAGGGTAGGGGGTTGAAGTGATTTGGGCGAAAGACTACCAAAGGAGGAGAGATAACCACGAACAGGAGGTGGAATTTTTATCCGTCGATGGAGGAAGACATTTTTGGACGAAAACACATATACCTCCTCAAACAAGATATTAAACTAGTGCCCCATCAGAAAAAAGTTGAATTTCCCACTGTGAGAGAGATAAACTGGGTTTGATTGAAAATACTGCAGTGATTAAGACACTTTTCCAGCAATATTACTTTTCAAATTTAAAAATCTCACTAGTTAAGAAGCTTAAGTGAAAGAGCATATTGTCCATGTATCGCTTTTTTTTAATTATAAAGCAAAGTTATTAATATCCGTCAGAAATGAAAGCGAATAAAGAGAGATCTAATTTTTTACAGGAGAATTTTATGTTATGTAACCTGTTAAAAAGTTTTTAAATTTCATTACCTACTCACATTCCACTTTTAGTCAGAAATAATATAAAAAAAAAAAAAAAAAAAAAAAAAAAAAACAAAAAAAAAAATTTTAATCAGAAAATTATATCTCGTGCAACATCATGTCTTAATCAATGCATGTATAACAACTGTGAAAAAGTATTTATTTTCAAGATTCGACGTTAAATTATTCAAAGAAGCGCGAATTCTGAAAAGAAATTAGAGCGAATTAATAAATATATTCTAATAAGACGTAACTAATAGTAAATTATTAAACGCAAAACACAAAGAGAAATATATTTTTCTAATCCAAGCAACATCTTAACATACCAAGATCAAGATCATGATTCATCGCCTTTAACAGCCAAAGAAAAGGAGGGGAAAGAGAGAAAAAGGAGCAAGAAATCGAAAGCAATCTTAGTGAGGCAAGATCGTAACTCATTATCATGACTTAAGGCAAGTTATATCAGCTAAACACTAGTAATTAACCGAATCGGAGGATATTCTTCTTTCTCTTTCAGCTTCATAAAATATAGAAACCAAAGACGAGGTTAATGACTTCTATTAAAATTGTACGGTCTTGCCAATGTTTCCTAAATTGTCACACAAATTAATTTGAATCCCTTATTACTCTCGTTTATCAAGTTCAACAGCTCTGCATAAATACATAGATGATCCATTTTAGTAACTACAATATTTAACATTAAGCGATTCAAACTTTCACAATATTTTGGCACTGGACTTAACCTGTCGCAGACTGGTGAAGAAAGTATTTTTGAAAGGCAAGCACAAAATTTAATTCGCTAATTTACTAATTTATGTTCTTGATTTATTTAGATGCTTCGATACCAACAATAAACACTTTGGTATTTAATCCAGTTATAACACTTCAATGATAAACAATCAAGTAACAAATTAGAGAAGAAGGTCTTGCTAAAAATTTATCGCTAGGGGGGAAAAAAGACAGAGAGAGAAGAGGGGGCAAGGGGCGATTTTTTTCCCCTGGAAAGACATCCAATGGAGGAAATCACATAGCTTTCTAGTTAATAAAATGCACACATACATATATATTCACACGATAGAGACAAACTTGCCTATTAGTTTATTCCTGTTAAAGAAAGACGAACAAACCAAAACTGATTGAAACCGCATTTTATTCGATGCCTTACGAACCGGTGGTTTTGCCTCAAACTATGTAAGCACAGTTTACTTCAAGACATATGCTATGCTTCAAGTCGAATCACTATACATTAAATTTTGCACTGGCTAATTAGCTGGTTGAGAAACTCTAACGACTACGAAAAACATAAACTAAAAAATCGTTAAAATCCTTTAACATTATCAGTTAAAAGCACATTTTACATTCATCGTTGCAACGAGAAAAGAAACATTGCGTATGTTATCATATGCATGGTTATAAGGTATTTCTCCCACCTTCTTCGCATGCCTTCGTGGCGTAGTGGTCGGCACGCTCGACGTGTACCCAAGAGGTCCGTGGTTTGATTCCCGGCGAGGATACTGCTCATTTTTTCATCTCTCCTGCTTCGAAATAACTTAATGTCTCTACATGGTTGCTCACAATGAAAGGTAGATGAAAGAAATGTTTTGCCACTGCTCCTGCGATTTTAGGAAATTTTTAGGCAGCATTACTACTACAGAAATTTATGTTTGGTGTTTAGTTGCAAAAACGTACAACAAGTGGATTCAATATACGTACTGTATTCCAGTCTCCTATAATGAACATTTCACTGGCAGTTCTTTTACATGTCTGACAAAATTTATTCTACGGTGTCGTCAAAGCGTAAGCGAATATTATTGAAACGCATTGCTATAAAATTTACTATAATGCAATGATTCAAAAGTTAAAATATGGCGAAGCAAGAGAAATTTTGCTGGTTGTAGACTGAAGATCCGAATGAAAAGTATCCCAATACTTGGTAGAAAGGTGAGCCAGTCTTATCCTGTTTCGCCGGGAAACCATAATTTTACTTAGTAGCGCAGAATGATTTAAAAGGGTGCTGTCTCATCCCTGTAAACATATTCTGCTGACATTAACAAACAAGGCCAGTTATGATAAAAATGGTCGCAATTATGACTTTATAATTCAGAGGACTTGAAAGATGATCGAATAAGTTTACTATGAAACAAATGAAATAAGTATTAAATTTACTAATTTAAGAAGAAAACTTTGGACTGTTCTTAGCATTTAAACATTTGAAACATTTAACCGCTACTGAGTAAGACTTTTCTTATAAATCCGTGTATTCCTTTTCGTCGACCTCATATAATTTTCAGGAAAACTCAATTCATAAACCTTTACATCAAGACATTGCGACGCAGGGACATTACAGGAAAATGTAAATAGTCTTCGAGGAAATTCAGATCTTGAATCGTCGCATCAAGTCATAAATAATGCGCAGTTGACTTACAATATTTAAAATAATTAAAAAAAAATACTTAAAATACTTAAAATAAAGAAAATATTTAAAACAAACGAAAAACAACGGAAACGAAGGGAAAAGCGTCATTTATTACACATATGATTTGCATTATTAATTACTGTTTGGTTGTTATTGTTAACTAATGTTCACTTGTCTGACGGTATAGTTAGCTCAAGCTCACGAAATTCCTCGTGACAAGGAGCGCAATATTATGCCTGTCGTTGGCAACAGCCTTGAATACCTTACAGGTAACAATACGATTTAGCTCAGTTCTGCGTCCAATTTTGACGGAGAGTACCCCGGGGGGAGGCGGACGGCTCCGAGGGTTTCCCGCCCTCTTCTTCTACCAGCAACCTCTCGAGAGGACTTTCGGCTCACCGCATATTTAGAATGCCGCCATGCCGCAAGGACACTATACATTTACAAACATCCATGCCTTCTCCTGGATTCGAACCCGGGCCCTTCGGCACGGCAGTCAGCGACGCTAACCATTATACTGGTTGGGTGGCAATTACTGTATTATTATAGCAATGAGAAAGCTCTATATTGATTCTTTGTGCGTATTTTATTCACATCCTTTTCTTTAATAATACACTGTCCTGTTTATTGATTATAATGTTTAATTACCAGTTACATAAATTTTAACACTGGCACATATCCCCAAGTACTTAGAAATATAGTCAGAATGTGTACGCTGAAAATGCTGAGGGAGGACTGGAGAAGGATACATTTTTAACTCCTTTTCCGCTTTGTTAGAGTACACAAATGCAGCATATAAAAATTTTATTGATGAAAAAATTTTGCTGAATATTTACATAAAGAAAACACACTGGTATTTTAATACTTACAGTATGCAGGAAATCCAATCTTAAAAACGAATAATAGCAAACATAAAAATGATTATAACTGACAGCTGTAATTTCAGCATTTTGAAAAAAAAAAAAAAAAACTCAATTCCCTAATATAGCACAAGAGAGAATGGAAATAGTTATCCTAATTAAATCCACTTAGCCTAGAGAAACATTTTATAAAAAACTATGTGCGTTTCACAGCGACTGATTTTAAGAATATCAGCGCGTATACCACACGAGTGTACTTTTGAATTCGTCTGTCAGAGTAAAAACTGATTTTTGCGATAATTATACCTGTTGAAATATTTTCAACTGCTAGATCTATGTTTAATGAAAGACGATTCTTTATCACAACTCAACATTCATTTTCCTCGAAACAATCAAAATAGTACAATAAATCATTGTTTAAATCAGCTATGGCACGGTAGAATGTTTATGGGATATGTAGGCATACATCAATGAAAAGGTTCGCCTACACATTGAACTTTTAACAAGTATTTGACAATTTCTTTCGAACAGGTGATTACATATTTCGTGCAGTGGAGAAGTACCAGATAGGTTTTTCGTGTTCTAGACAACAAAAGAAGCCTTTAAAATTATTCAGGACAATGTAGGAAGGGCTTGCTATTAAACGGCTACTTCTTGAGTTTCGGTAAGACGTAAACCCTATTTAACCTACTCCCCTTTTCTTAAATGGAATCATCTTATACACTAAGAGAAAGTGAATGAATCGTTTTGGAGATAATGCGTGTCATTATCATCACAATACTGAAATGACATTCGTAACACATGGTGTAATGAGACCGTTATTTTCTCCAAGGTGGTGTAGGACAGTAAGAAAAACAAATCTTTATTAAAAGAAGTACCCACAAACACAAAAATTGCTTTTAATAAGCATCTAATAAAACTCTATGACCGACAAAAATTCGGACATTATTAGAATAAGAGATTATAAGGTATTTTCTCCCTCCCCTTCTGCATGTCTTCGTGGTGTAACGGTGGCACAGCGCCTATTTGAGAGGTCCAGGTTCGAGTCTCGGCGAGGACATAGCACATTTTTCACTTCTTCAACGTCAAAATCATCTACTGTTTCTACAGTGCCACCCGAACTAAAAGGTGGTGAATAACGATTCTTCACCACCAGGATTTGGCGATATGGTCCCCTAATCATGAGTCACCCTTTAAAAGGGGAGTACATAAGGTATTTTCTCTTCCTTTTCTGCATGTCTTCGTGGTGTAACGGTAGCACATTCGACGCGTATTTGAGAGGTCCAGGTTCGAGTTCCGGCGAGGGCATTGCTCATTTTTCATGTCTCTTGCTTCAAAATAATCTAATGAATCTACAAGATATTTGCATTTATTTATTCACGGAATGGAATTTTTTAATCAGAACTTATTTTGACATTTTAGTTTTAACTTTTAGATTATATATTAAACTGGTGAAATGTAGTTATCATTATTTGAACTGCAGGCAAATGGTAATTCATTATGCCAAAATACTTAAACGCTATCGGCTTTGGAGGGAGACCTTCGCAGATGATTTTCTAAAGGTACTGAAGTTATTTATCGCAAAAACTCAATTCCTTCAATTCACTTAACCGGAATGAATAGAACTTCGGATGCATTACCGGAGTTTAGTCGTATTAACTGCTCAACTATCGTTGAGTCCCGAAGGAAAATAAGTTCCATAGTTAAATCTTTACGAAAGAGCAAATTGTTTGTTGAAAAATAAAATTTTTGAGAAAACGCTATAAAATTTAACAAGATAAAGCTAAAACGTGTTTCTTTTTCTAGGTCTTTCCAAGCTGGTATCAATACGTTGTCCATCTACGGTAAAGATCCTATTATATAAATTTACAAAAGTGCTACCGTCTAGCCCTCTTGCGTTCATTATTTGTTTTAGTTAATAAATTTATTCATCGGAAAAATTAATCAACTAGAACGATTTTTGCAAGGCAGATGGAGAATCTTTCTTAAAAACAAAACCTTTACTCGGAAAAGCATCATGAATTCATGAACCTCTGTTTAACGGAATAAAGCGGAAAATAGAGAACCACTACCTAGGAGAGAAAGGTTTCTATCTCCTAAAACTTTTGTTTGTTGCTGTTGTGGTTCTTATTTGAATTATTAATTTTTTTTTTTTACTTATTTTGGTTTCGTCAAAAAAATATAATTGCAGTTTGTGTCTAAAACTTTCAGTGTTACACTTTCATACGAAAACAAACTGGTAGGAAAACTCAAAGCTGTCTTCGTATGATAACATAACTAACATAAAATATATCTGTACAAAAATGAAATCCATTTTTAAAAATTTAATCATGAAACCCGGTATTTTTACAAAACATCATATTTATCAGTAAAGTTTCATTTCAATTTTGGAGTAAAGCCTAGTGGCAAATTTATGGCGTGGGAGGAGGGCTCATCAAACCCTCCCTCATTAAAAATTATTATTATTAATTAAATATATAATTATATAAATTAATATTAATTGAAATTATTGTTTATGAAGTGAGAGGAATGTCAGTTAAACTTTTGAAGGACCCTCACCACAAAAAATATGAAGGAATCCCTTGGAAAGCGAAAGCCTTCGTAGTTGCAACTTGCGCCATCCCATAAATTCGTCTGTGTGAAAGTTCGTATAATAAAAGACAGGAGTTATGAATATAATAGCAATATTCTGTATTATTCTTGACTTTAACACTTACCAGTCTACCCGGAGTTTACGGTAGTTGACAATTATTGATCAATGCATTCAAATTTAGGCATGAGATAATAATCTTCAAGATTTCTAATCTGCTGGTAAATGAGATTTCATTTAATATACCAAGACAAAGGTAGCAAACTTTGCATAGTCAATCGCTTGTTTATTTAAACGAAAACTGAAAGGCATGTAAGGGCTACCTGCTTAAAGAGAACTTTCGTAGAGGATTTTTCCGCTAGCTTTCACATCAAAAATTGTGCAAACAAGAGTGAGGTAAAATGATCTGTCGGTGCCACACGCCGACTAATGAATGTTTTGTTTTGCCAACAGTCAAGAATGTAAACGAGTTTAACGAGTTTCAAGAATACAAACGAATTCATAACATGAGTTTTTTCAAGATAATATTATTTCAAATTAGCAATATTTCATACAGAGCAACACCGAGACCAAATATAAGATTACAAGCATAAGGAATTATTAAGATGCATTTTCTCGTAAAATATTTCTATTTTTAACTGTTAAGGCTTAAATTATAGTATAAGCTACGGAGAACTCTTTGGATACACCTGCAAAGCAACAGGTTCACCCTAATCGGCTTTTAGTGATATTGTTGAAAGGAGGCTACAATCAATAATAATAATGATAAAGTTTGTTAGGTTAGCTGAAAGCCATAAAAAAATTACCTCTGGGGCCTCTAATTGGCCATCTGTACTTTAAAAAGTTAGTTAAAAGGCAAGAAGTAGATAAGAATCCTATGCAAGAGAGTTTTTAGACACTGAAAATAATTCCTGGTTATTAAATGTAACTGTAAATACATTATTATGAGTGTACCGGTCAGTAAATTGCAATTTGCATAACTAATGCTTTAATTTGAGTAAGTATAAATTTCAATTACCGATAAAGCTTGCAGGTTTTCACTTGATCTGGTGAGGCTAGTTAGTCGAAAACCCTAACTGATATGAAGCGAATTACGGCTATGTCTGAAAGAAAGACAAAATCCTGAGAAAGTTAAAAATTACTTTTGTATTTAAACAAGACTTAGAACATAAAGGCACTGCCTTGTGCTACAATATAAGCCGCAACTCGCGGTGATACAAGTAAATAGAACAGTCAGATTTAAATCAAACGCTGAACGTCAAAGACTGCACAATTAAATATTACTAGAAGCTGGCTCATTATTCGACCAGAAGAAAGTCCGTCAGAATTTTAAGCATCGGCAGCAGAAGAAGCCCGAATAATTACAACTACCAACGCTGTCACGAAAATAACAACCGCGGGGGGCTTACGAATCCAGAAACTTGCGTCTTAAAACCCAAAAACCTAAGTTTAAACCCTTAATGCATGCAGTTGCCATTTGACAACATACTCATATTTAGTCACGTAAATCAAATCAGAACACAAAGTTTAGATTACTTCATAGTGCAACCAATTGGCTACATGCTGTTTACGTATATAGTTTTGAAAGTATCAGTGTGGTGGCATCATTAACGGTGTAACGGTCATTACTGTGAGTTGATGTGTGAACATCATTTGTGTTTACGAATTTTTGATTTTGTGTTTGCTGTTATTTTGATGTACTCAAAATTTTAAAATTGTTTGAACAAGTTTATAAGGTATGTATTATTACATAAAATTGTCATTACACATTTGCCTAGCTTGTTTTTTTTTTTTTTTTTTTTTTAAACACGTCGAGTAAAATACTCGATAATCTCGGCAAATAGTGGTAGTTGGAGTTGGAAATACTTTCCAGGCTTGTTTTTTTTTTTTTTTTTTTTTTTTTTTTTTTTTTTTGTAAAAGTTTATAATATTTTTTTTTTCAAAAATTGGAATAAAAACTTATTTTAGATTTTTTTTAGTATTTTTCCTATTTTATTTTATATCAACTCTAATATATTTTTGACTTTAAAAACAAAAATAAAAATACATGCATTTAAGGGTTAAATACTGGCTACTCATTTGTATTCTGGTGAGAAATGTGGAAAGAGGAAGTCACAATAAAGGCTGAAATTATAAATAATTGGTTAAATAACATTCCTTACAAGCTTATTTTTTTTAGTATTTTTCCTATTTTATTTTATATCAACTCTAATATATTTTTGACTTTAAAAACAAAAATAAAAATACATGCATTTAAGGGTTAAATACTGGCTACTCATTTGTATTCTGGTGAGAAATGTGGAAAGAGGAAGTCACAATAAAGGCTGAAATTATAAATAATTGGTTAAATAACATTCCTTACAAGCTTTATAAAGATTTTTCTACTACCTTAATGCGTATGTGCATGTTGTAATTGAAAGCACGTCTGGCTAGTAGTCAGGAGCTCCGGAGTTCGAATATAAGCGAGGACACTGCGGGTTTTTCGTATGTCCTGCTCCAAAATAAGCCTAATGACTCTACACCTTAGGTTATTATCTAATAATGAATAATTAATGCCTGTCTGGTTATAGCACTGCTTCAGTTAATTTCAACGTCAGTTTAACCAAAGTGAAAACAGTGAGAATCTAACGAGTGGTATAGAGTGGATTTTATGCATCAGTCTTCCGGCAGAAGAAAACTAAAACAATATGAAATGATTCCGTGTAAGGAAGCATATTCACTGCCCTTTTTTTGCCCCCCCCCTCTTTCCTAAAATAGCATTTTCTTTTATCCTAGGATATGAAACAAAGCTAAGAAGAGTAGCACTACAGCAATCCACGAAAATTTAATTATCCAGAGGGACTATATAAAGCTGTATTTATGACTTCATTTTAATCATTTAGGTATTTCTTCCTAGAAGCAAGCCGTTAGAAAACCAGGAATGCGTGCAGCCCTTGAACGTCAAAGACAGCAATACTTGTAGAAAAGCCGATTAGTGTGGTGAGATACGGAGCAGAATAATCTTCACCAACCTCTCTGCCTGTTTTTTTCTACCGAATAAGTTGGTAGTAGAAACGCAACTGCATGAAGCACATACTCTAGAACGCTTTGCAACACGAGCATATACTGCTATACAAAGTTTGTGAAAAATCAAACGAAAATTGCACAGTATTTTCGGTATATATGTAACACTCAGCTACATAATAGAAAATAGCAATAGCTTTCAAGGTTAAATAATTCCCCCCTAAAAAATGTTAAATTACTAGAATGAAAAAAATTCATAGAAGGAGGGAAGGATGTTAATTTAATTATCATGTAAATTACTGAATTCATGACAATAAAAGCACTCGAAGCAATCTCATTTAGTAGAAAATATAAAGCTTGTTATGTTAACTGGGAAAAAGAAAATTCTAGAAATTATCGCATCATTACGCGTTACAATTGAACGCATGTTTTTCTTTAGACATAACATACACTGAATTTGAAAGCTACAATCTTTTCCTTTAAAAAAAAAAAAAAATTATTTTCCGACAAAAAAAGGCTGTCTGCATTGGCGTTTTTGCAGATTTTCTGATGTATAACGCGAAAGCGTCTCTTCCCTTAGGCAGACAGCCCTAGGATGTTTTTTGTCATATTTAATAATCTGCTTATCATTTTTCACAACTATCATGAATGATTTAAGTTATAATTTAATCTCGTAAATATTTTCTTAATATTAGGAAGATTATTATTTTCGTTAATTCTAAATAATATAAGTTTAGATAATTTCTTCTTCTTCTCCCGGTTTTTGTCACACAGAATATAATAATTTCGGGAAGTCTTTTCCACATAACTAAAAATCAGCATTGCGAAGAGAAATGGCATTTCAGCCATTCAAAAGAAATTAGTTCAAAGGAAACCCCGATACCTTCTTTTCTTAATAGCACAGTTTTAATGAAATCTTAAATATATCCAGTATAAGTTTCCTTAAGCATTACAAATAACTTAAACAAAATTAAATTTTATCATAGAATTACTTAAATAAAATTACTGTTTTTACAATTATATTTAACTTAAAAACGTGTAGATTTTAATTTTGATCTCTTATTACCTAGACAATCTAAACGGTAAAGAAAGATTATCTATATTATTTGAAAACAATTCAGTTTTAGGGCTATGCGAACGGACTTTGCAAAAGAATAAATGTGTTTATCGAAAGATATTCTTATAATATGTTTTAAAGTAGCAGATTTAACATTTTTTTTCATATTATAAAAAGAAAGATTGCTGATGATAGAAATTAGAGGTGAGATGAATTCTAAATTTTCTCGAATCAAAATCAAAGTGTACTCTCGATTCTTGAATCTCGGGAGTCCTTCAAATGAGAAAATAAGAAGAAAAAGAAAAAAAAAAACTTTTACTAAATATTAAAAATTTTTATTTAAAGCAAAATTTGTAACATGCATTTAATGAAAAATCATATGCCATGCGTGCGACGCGGTGTTTATATATTGCAGTGGACTGAAACAGTGTAGAACTTACGGGGTCACCATCAAGATAAATCTC
>KK121780.1:4601-14658 GCA_000611955.2 Stegodyphus mimosarum
CAAACGCGCATCACTGTGCTGCTGTTACGCTGCACACGAGAGGCTACTGCACGATACGACAATCCAGCTTCACGAAGGCCGATGATTCTCCCTCGTTCAAACTCTGTAAGTTGTTCAAATCTCGCTCTCTTTCGTCGACGAGGCATAAGTACAGATTGAGTTAACGTTTACCACTAGCAGATAACCACCGATAACCATACACGCCTCACTACAGCCGTCTATTTATTCGGATCCATCAGCCGTTCAGAGGACGCTGCTCAGCATACGCATGCGCTACGGATTTGCAATTCTAATCATTTGCATATCATGCGCTACTTTGCATTTCCTGAAAATTTCAGCTCACTCGCGTAAGTCCTTCATGGTGTTGCAATTTTCACAAACGTGAGTGTATATATGTTTGTGTGTGTACCGTAAATATTGATTAAATTATACGCCTGTAAATCCATGTGCCCCGTGTAACTACCACGCGCTTCTCTATTAGACCGAAATTCGTCAACAATTGCCATTTTTTTCCGTAGTCGTTATAATAAGGAATTAAAATTTCACGTGACACTCAAATAACATTAAATTTTAGTCCGAAAATGTTGATTAAAAGTTTTTTAATCTTCTCTATTATTATAATATACATACGGTTTACTTCCAGAGTTTGAATGATTCTTACGCAAAACATTGCAAACAAAAATTCATCAAATCAAATTTTGCTATAAATGGTTTTTATTTAAAAACATGGACGTACAGTGACATTCTGCATGCTGGTATGTATAAGTCTAATAGAAAAAATTAAACTTGCATGGTTTGCAGCTCACTTTGGGAACATTTTTATTTGGTTTACATTGGCACCCTGTACATTACAAGTGTCATATCATTCCGAAAGTGTATGCTTAGTTTTGTCTAATTTTAATTTTGATAGTGTAATCAAACTTTTTAGTGTACTTTCTGACTATCAGCTATCCGAGGTTCAGGATTCGGTAGAAATGCGTGTCTTTTGGCGTATTTTAGAGCATACAAGTGATAATACCAATTCGAAGTATGCTTAGACCATGGACTTGTTTCAGAGCACGTGAATTTACATGCTTTACATTTAACGGCTGAATAGTTTTCCAGGATATGTTGGATATACTTAAACATACAATTTTATTTCATCACTATTTGTTTTTATATAAAATGCTTCTGTGCAAATTGTTCAGCGAAATAGTAATTAAAAATACACAGTGTAATGCCACTTGCATTGACTCGGCAGTAATCCCTTTTGACGTTAAAACCGAGATGATGCAACTGTAAAATATATCTTATTTATTGCACGAAATTAAGCATTATTTTATGCATGTGTAAATTTAATTTGTGAAACGTATGCTCTTGTTATACTTATTTAAGTACTGTAATAAGATTTTAACACATTTTTTAATTTTTGCTTATAATCTAAATAAATTGTGCATACCAGAGGTTTTCAATCTTTAGTGCCCCCTCCATCTCTTTCACCGTTCCTAGAAGATCGTTCCCCTTCCCCGCCTTTCCAAAACTTGAAAAATGCATACATACGTTATTTAAATTTAGCAATTTTCAATATAGTTTATAAATTAAATAGCAAAAAACTATGTATAAAATGTTGGTAAATCACCAAACTTGAATAAAATTTTTCTTTTTTTTTTCTTAATTCATGAACTAAAATTAAATAGTTCTGAATAAAACAAAGTTTCCATTCGTCCTCCTCTATCTATGAAATTTTTCCCTTGGGAGACTTATTCCCTCAACCAAATGGGAAGTTTTCATGGGGAGAATACCTCTCTGGTTGAGATCCTCTGGTTTATTCGATGTAAATAATAAACAAATGCCTAAATTAAGGTTAAAATTGATATGTTCAAAGTATTAAAATTTTTATATTAAAAACAGCTAATTTCAACGATAATAACATTACGAAAAATCAAGTAAAGTTTGAAAAATGCATATGAAAAGATGACACGAAAATTTAAAAAAAAAAAAAAAAAAAACTTTGTCTAGCATTTCAGCACCTAAGCTTATAAATGAATATGGTGCTCTCAACATCTACAAAATTTGCTAATAAAATTTCATTGCTTATTAACTTTTCTTTCAAAATTTTTCATTTCTTAAGTCATCCTCTATATTTCAGCTGGTATTGCCTTGGTTACTGCTGCAATTTAGCATCAGCATAACTAATTCATTTTCTGGTTAGTTTGGTTTATTTGATTTTCATAAAGCACTCCAGGGCTACCTGCCTAAGACTAGCGATGCCTTCGTGGAGGGCTTTCTAAGAGAATTTGGCTCGTATACACGCTACACATGAGGAAAACCACATAAGCGCCCGTGAAGCAAATCTGTTCGCTGGGATTCGAAACCCGAACCGGTGGCTCCTTATATTCGATTTAATGCACCGGATGTATTCGATTACATCCGGTGGCTCCTTATATTCGATTTGATGCAGGAAAACGACCATGAAACATAGCTAAAAACTGATTGATGAAATACAAAAAATGACTGGCTACTTTGGTAAGTTTTCCTAAAGAAGAAAATAATAACTGATTTCGGTGAACGTGAATCGGATAAAATTCGGTTATCAAATAGAAAGATCAATTTTAAAATATATGTTATAAATACATACATAATTATTTACTATTTAAAATTAAAAGAAAACAGGTAAAGTATGATGAAAATTTTAAAAATTCAAATTTAAATGTTAATGGAATGTATTACATAAATTTAAAAGATAATGGAATCTATTATATAAATTTATATGTAAGTATATACACTATATAACTATATAAGTATATATAACACCTCCAGCCCAGGAACTGAACGCCTTGTGTTTTACACTGAGCTCTTATCCTGAGAAGGTGAAAAAATATCTTGGCACGACTTTGCTTCAGATGGGTATCTGTAATAGTAAGGCTGAAAAACTTTTAGAAAACTATCACTTTTGCTTCTGAGAAAAGATCCATTCGTAATATTGTAAAAAATCTTGTTTACACTTGTATGTTTGGTAAAGTAATGTCTTGTGGGGAGGGGGCAATTGCATCTAACTTGCCTTTCATTCGAAAACCGCGAACTTTTGTCTGAGATTGCAACCAATGACGTTAAAGCGCGTGACAAAAACTGTTTAGAGCCAGTAGGGTTGATATATGAAAAATTCAACGTCTAAACTGGATTTAAATTTTGGAGTGTTATTTGTAACATTTCTGGTGCACAAAACTATTTAGTGTCCGTTAGGATAAGTGGTTATTCGTGGAAGCTTAAATAGTGTATATTCTTTAACTATACTCATGTTCTCACGTGAAGATAAAATCTGGAGTGTGATTTATAATATTTCTGATGTACAAAACTGTTTAGTGACCCTAAGAATAAGTCTTTATTTGCGGAAGCTGAAATTAATTCACTTTACAAGAAAGAAGTAAGTTATCCCATTTTTAAACCCTTTTGAATTTCAAAATTTTAAATATGTATAATTTTATTTGAATTTATCCTTTTTAATCCCTAATTCTTTTTAATCTCTAATATAATTACATATATACGTAACACGATTTGAGAGAACTACAAGTAATAATAAATTGATTAAAATTTCGTTAGCGAATCTTTTATTAAATACTAGAAAAACCCGCGGTCATACTAAATGACCGCTGTTCGAGATATTATAAATAGTAATTAAAATGATTTGTGCAAAGGTATCTGCCAATTCAAACTGAATTACCCAAGGCAGGCGGCGAGGACGCCCCTTTGCTTACTGTCTCACGGGGTTTCCCCCTTCTACTTGCTTAATTGCTTAAAGTAGAGTGCAATGAAGGAAACCACTGGTGGTACATTTCTTTCTTTGCTCAGTGGTTTCTTTTTGTCGAGAAAGCTGCTTTTTGTGCAGCTTTAGCTCATTTTCTCTCCTCTTCAGTGCTGTATTTTCTAGAAGGCATTCTTAAAAGAAATTGCGTTAAGAAGTAGTTTTTATGTAAAATAAATGATTGCCAATGCAAACAAATGTTCACCTTTCCCCTGACACTCTCAATTTGTGTTCAGCTGAAAATTCAGTTTAAAATACAATGTTGGAATAAAATCGGACAAAATGTTAAACTCTTTACGCTAAAGGATATTTAGCATAGGAGTTTCGGTAAACCTACCCGATGAGATGTACTACGCACAACTCGTTAGTTGGTTTCTTCTCCTTTCATTTCTCAACGTTTGCAAGTTTCTAGGTAATTCATATGTAAATATAGTTAAATGCATAATAAGCAACTATTGTTAAATACGAATTAAATTAATTAAATTAAAAATATTTAAATATATTTAAATACGAATTAAAAATATTTAAATACCATGATAATTTAATTAAAACAATGATAACTATTGTGATAAAATTTATTTTACTATTTGAATGCCGTGGCAACGTCACCCCATTGGCTAGTACAGTTACACAAGCAACCAATAAACTATCGGCAACGAACAGACACTTAAGCGGCATATAATAAAGATGTTATTTTGGAGCACGTGGCTGCAAGATGGTCTTTTTTTGCACGTGTTTAGAAGTATAATAGTATAAGAACAAACTTGAATTCTGTGTAACTCTTGGCTTGATCATAGCACATTGCTTCATGTTTATGCACCGCATATTAATGCAATTCTAAATTTATACTCTTATTACATATGTATAATACGCAGATACGTATTGCTTTGCTATGGCATATTATGAAATATATTTAATTTTAATAACAGAATGGCTAGCACCAGATCAAAGAAGCTTTCGTGGCGTAAAATATGTTTTGATTTTTAATAGAAAATTTGTTTTTAAACATGAATGTAATTTTTATTTTGTTTCCTCGGCATAAAATTCATTTTTTTATAAATATTATGGTATGAATAAAATGTTAGTCTCATCGATATTTTATATAAATATAAGGATAAGAAACTCACATCTCTAAAATATATTTTTTATTGGTGAATTTACATGTATAAACCATATGCACGTATATGTCCTGGTGTGTATATAAAGCATTTTAATATACCTGAGACCGGCATTTTCTCAATCAAGCAAAACTTCTCAAACTCTCAATTCGACAACTATTTAACTACTATTCAACAACTATTTAAATTAAAATTTTGCAACGGGAAGTTGGTTAATTTATTTATCAGGATGTTTAATAATTGTATTGTTTCGTGCGTACGGGTTCGTAATAGATTGAATGCACAAGTCGATATAAAGTTAGTAAAATTTATTCTTTTCACCAGAAATAAAACAGAATGCTGAAATATTTCCTCGGAGATATACGTACAATATCACAATATCTGAAACCTTAAACAGAACTCAATTCAAAACACAGAAAGTTAATCCAATCTCACAGCGAATTCGCTACAATCTATAACAGCATTAAGTAAACAACAATTCCCATCTACAACTGAGCTGAGGTGTTTTAATTCGGCTTTTATGAGCTTTTGAATTATTCACGAGAACATTCTGGTAAAATCTATTATCTCGATTTTAAAATCTATTTTTTCAATTCTTCTAGATGGCAACAGCCATTACGAGATATTTATTTATTAAATATTAAATACACGCGCTCTTGTATTTTTACTTTTCCGACGTAGCTTTCTCTTGAAATTCGTCTGCGTTGCATGGAAAAATAAAACAATTTTAATTACAATTCCAAATAAATAGCGAAAAAAATACGAAATCCATAACAATATTAAGGGATATTGCTTATTGCATTGTAATTTTTTTACATTACGTTTTAATTATATATCATTTGAATTATATATATAGGTTTGCATGGTTTTCTTTTAGAAAACGAATTTCTTTACTTCCTTTAAACCATTTGAATTTTTAAGATTTTGCAGTGGGAAGTTGGTTAATTTTTTTATTAGTATAATTATTATTTGCATTAATGGATTAATTGGAATCGACAAGTGGTTTGCTAAGGAACTCCAGAATTTTTTCTGGAGTAATCAAAGTGGTCATTCCGATACAAAATCGTGAAGCGATCAAGATAGATGGAGTAAGATCTGTACTAATCTCTTAAGAGCAGGCAATAGTGAGTTTTGAAACTCTTTGGAAGTTCCACTGGTTAGTATTTATATCTCTTCAAAAAGCATTGATCTTATTAAAATTTGCAGAAGCGATCAAGATAGATGGAGTAAGATCTGTACTAATCTCTTAAGAGCAGGCAATAGTGAGTTTTGAAACTCTTTGGAAGTTCCACTGGTTAGTATTTATATATCTTCAAAAAGCATTGATCTTATTAAAATTTGCAACAGTTTTTAAGCACAGAAAAATTTCCCGTAACTTCTAAGCCGTATCTTATTAGTAGTTCCTCTACCTTTGACCTCATTTTCAACACTATTTTTATTGGTAATCATCGATTGCCATAAACTCAGCTTCTCTATTGTACTCTATATAAGTCGTCATTTGTTCTTGATGCAGCATAATATTGTTTTTAAGGACTAAAGAAGGCGAATATTTCAGATATATCACTCGAATATTTTCGTCATCCAAATATAGAAATAGATGTTAATAACAATATTTAATAAAACTGTATTTCAATATGCAGATTTATATTAATAAAAAAGGAGGCCGCTTTTTATTACACCTTGTCTGCTAAAGTCTTTACTCGGACTTTATTTTCGCAATCGTTGGTCATGAATACGACTTCCGATTAAAACATGTTTAAAATGACACAAACATTCCTGTCCGCATATTTTTTTGAACTTAAAGAAATTAATCTTGTATAAATAACGAAATCTAACTTTTTATACATTCTTGCGGTCTCTGTACTTGAAAAAACTGTGTACTGTTCCATAAAAACAGAATAAAAGGCGTGTCACTCCCATACGATAAAACTGATCGAATTCTGTTACGTCAAATAATGAAGAAAAATTATTATCTTAAAATTTCATACAGACTTCTTCAAAAGATTTTTTTCGCTCTATCCCATGGTACAAATAGTGAAATTCTGCGAGTTTTAGATTGTTCAGGCAATGAAGTTCAGACCTAATTAATATTTCTTATTATTGTTGCTTAAAAAAGGGTGAAAAGTTTGTTTTATAAACTGCGCAAAATACAAAATTTTGCAAAAGATATATTTTCGATGTCGAAATTAAAATAATAGATGTGCAACAGTTGAAAAATGCGAGGAATTTTCAAAAGCTAACCCCAAAACTGAGAAATAATGTTCCAAATTTGATACAAAATTCGTTTAGTTTCTTTTCCGCTCTATCAGACTGTGCAAACAGCGAATTTCTGAAACTTTTGCTTTATTTGTTAAACGAAGATATTCGAAAACTCGTTTGAACATTAAGTTAAGAAAAATTCTAAATCGAATTTTGAAAAAAAAAAAAAAAATCTTCATCACCTTGCATTATTCTACACAAACAATGTTTTATACCATGAGTTAAATAAATAAAATTTTGTAAAAAGTTACTGCTATGCTTTGACCTCTTAAATGTGGCTCGTATTGTGAAAGGAGTTTCATTTTCCAAACATAATTAGAAACAAAAATCACGCACGGGTGTAATAATTTTAATGAATTTCAAATTTCAGCCGTATGCTAATCATCAAAATAACAAATAAAAGGCAACTAATTCCATTTCTGAGACCTACATTACCAACGATGGCGAATCTTTTGAGCTCAGCGTACCAAAATTCGGAAAAATCCTAACTTAATTTTGGCGCCGTGTGATATAATCACCTGCCTACCATGCGTGAAGAATGCACTCGAACGCACTGGTAAGCGCAACATATGTTGAGAAGGATGAGGCCGTTGCAAGAGACAAATATTTTTGTGTTATACAATATTTTGTGTCCGTAGACGGCGCTAGAAACGCTTGATATGTGGTCACCCAAATCATCCAATTATCATGTCATAGCCATGGCCTCGATACGATTAGAAAAAATAATGACTTTTGAACAGCAGAAAATGCAAATACGTTAACATTTATAACATACCTCACATTTTTCTGAACACTATTGTATATTCAAAATAGGTGCCAAGTCAGATACCTGAAAAAGTAACTATACGCTCACCGGCATTCGAACCATGGATCCTTCAGTCGCTAGCTGTAGGTACTATTAATAACGCATACCACGAGAGTACGCAAGGGGATTGTGCTAATCCCTTAAAATTTTCTTCACTTAAAGGGGAACTGAGGAGAGGTACGGGAACCAATTGACTAAATCCAGATGGTGACTTGCCATAGTCCACTATATGTTAGTTCGGCGGATACCGTAATGAATTTAGAATTTTTAAATATTTTAATATCTGGGTATATTTTACAGTGTTTTAAATTTTGCATAGTGGAAGGAACTTTCAGGCGCACAGTGCAAGAGCAACAATAATTATTTATTAATATTTATAAGTAAAAAAAATCCATATAAAACTTTTAAGTTATCTTTTAGGTGCGTACCCTTAAAAGTTATTTAAAAAATATCTTTATTAGCTTTCACAATATTCATTGATCACAAGTAACTAAAATAAAGTCACAGATTAATACTACATATTCTTAAGCATCGAAAAGCGTCGACACTTCAATGGGAAAAATTGCGCTTCGAAACGACCGCAGCTCTGGTAGCGGTGGCGATGTGGAAACACAATCAGTAAAACTGCGCATGCTCCTTTTCTTTTCAGTCATTGGTTGTTTTGACCCCTGCAAAGTTTGTGCTCCAAGCATGCGCACTGACAAGCTCCGTTGGCGTATTGGCTGGTTTCCGCTACACAGTATTGGCGATGTATCATCAGATTGGCAAATAAGGATTTGTTGTCTCGCTAAATTTTGTCACGTTGCAGAAGTTAACCCTAAATTAGCAATTTGTTTATTCAGCGTTATCAGTATGGCTGGCAATTTTTTGTGTTCAGAATGATCAAGATCTTATTCATTCCGGCGAAATCTACGGAAGCATATTACTAAGTGTCATCCTTTATTAGAGGAATTAGCTCCTACATTAAGAACTGTTCCCAAATTTATATGTGATGAATGTGAGAAAAGTTTTTCAAAACAAAACCTACTTAGTGCAGATGAACATAATTGTTTGTGCAATAAATTAACAGAATATTCTTTTGTTAATTTATTGCACAATTTGTAAATAATGACTAAAAATTTCATCTTTAAATTGATAAATCATTTCAAAATAAAAATATTTGTTTATATAACATACTGTCAATAAATACTTTTTGCAAGCATTATTTCTTTCCCCATACCTTTAGACAAAATCAAGAAAAGGCTGGTGATTTTAAAGGGAGTAGGGACACTGAGCTAAAATCAAAATTGCTTTCATCTTACTAAACTTGATTTTCATTTGAAGTATTTTGAACGTTTTTAAAGACACTGTAATACTAAGTATCACAATGAAATAATAAAATCAGAATTATGATCATTAAGTTTTTTTCTTTTTAAAATTTTTCAGTTACCTATTTTATATTTAAAATGTGCATTAGAGATATACAATTAACACGATAAATATTTTTGTCGATAAATAAATATCATTAGTGTTCTATATTTAAAAAATGCATGTACATTGTTAAACATCTCATAGGTAAGCTGCAAGCAACTAATAAAGTGGTAAGTCCAAAATTTAGATAAATTTTAAGATATTAATGGCTAACAATTATGAAATTCTAAAAATTTCTCAATTTCATTTAGTAATTAGATATGTAAGAAATATTGAATTGTCCAGATACCACTTTTTAATTTGAACTAAAGTTGGTGCATATGAATATTATTTTAGTCAACTTCTATATAAATACATGTTGAAAAACAGACTCAATGTACATAAATGAATGCAAAATGTGCTAGAATTTTGGTTCAGAGGAAAATATTAAGTTTTCATTATGTATATGTATTATATATTTATATTAGGGGGGCATGTTAATGAAAATGCCATCAATTTTAATCATTTGTCAAATCTGAACCCAGTAAGATGCAAAAAAATATTAAGTTTTCATTATGTATATGTATTATATATTTATATTAGGGGCATGTTAATGAAAATGCCATCAATTTTAATCATTTGTCAAATTATCAGGACTTAGTGTTCTGTGTGTATTCTTTGAGAACATAGTAAATTCTGTAAAGG
>KK121781.1:0-36922 GCA_000611955.2 Stegodyphus mimosarum
TAACTTTTTAACGACTTGTGCATTCAATATATAACGAACCCGTACGCACGTAACAATATATTCTATAAATATATTGTACAGTTGCAAAATTATATTTCATAAATAAACAACGCTTCAAGTAAGTAAACTTAATCCTTAGTGGAAGGAAACTTTAATAAACTGCTTTCACCTAAATCTTTTGTATTTTGCATTTTGTAGGGGTTTATTAAATTTTACTAACTAAACTGCTTTATAACAGCAATTATTAGAATCGTGACTAACACTTGTGGTGTACTGATAAAAACTAACTTTCGATTACGACCGTGAAATTACGATGTTAATGTTAACGAGCCTGGCTCGTGATGTTTATGTTTGGCCTGGCTTTCTGTTCACGAGTCTGACTCGTGATGTTTATGTTTGGGATAAAATCTTCATCACGAGTCACACTCGTTAAGACGCGGAAAGGGGTTAATCGGCTCATCAATGGTAGAGCTGTTTTATGGCTGAACACTAGTAGTTTTATCTCAGGTTCAAATTTCAGCAAACGGGCTTGCTGCATCGGAATTTTCGTCCTTTTACACACGCATAAGATGAAAATGAAATGAATGAGTTTCCCTTAAAAATTCTCCATGAATGTATCCCTCTTTTGAGACAGATAGCCTTGTTATGCTTTACTACAATCAATAAACTAATGAGTATGATAATCTACTTGTCTGGACTGAGTGTTCGGTGCATAGTCTTGGCAAGCATCTTTGTGAAACTCCTTAAAGTCCTTAAGTCCTGATCTGGAACAGGGAGCTGATTGCAGCTATGCTCTGGTGGTAGATACTGTGATTAAGTGGTAGAATAACTGCATTTGAAAGGGATTTAAAATCCTCTTTTATTAAATCAATATTATTTACAAACCACTTCCCAACTCCAGAGGGATACAGAAAGTAAAAGACCACACTTGGATCTAAAATGAACAATCAGCTAAATTTAAACTAAAGCTAAATCGAAATTAAATTAATCTTTGCTCACAGAGCTATACGCGGAGTTGGCCTCTAACTAAATGGTGCGTAGCAAAAATTACTAATACTAACTCACTTAGATTTACTTCAATAAGCAATCACGTAGCAAGCACTATGGCTTAGAATTTAAATGCTAGCTGGTCAGGCGAACGTCGAATAGAATGACCGTGATCTGAGACTAAAAGCTCTCTCACACTGAGACGTTTCTACCTTTTGCTTAAGTAGAACTTGGCTGCACTTCAAATTAGCATAAAGCTGAAAACGCGCGCTTCTTCTAACGGGAAGTTGAAACATGAGAAGAGATAGAAAGATTTAAATTAAAATAAAACTTTGTTAGCTTAACTAAAACCTTACATACTTCCCCCCAGAATTGCGAAAGTTAATCTACTGTGGTCCAAACGGACCATGTTGAAACTCGCAATTCTAAACAAATAGTCAAAATGTAACTCTTCTAAACTTAGGCCAACCCTTACAAAACAATACCTGTTGGCGAAAAAATTTTACAGACGAAACTTGCATTGTACATAACTCTTCATCTGTTTTTTGTTTATTATTTTTTCATCTAAGTCTTACTCCTTCCAGCAAAATCTGGAAGGAAAGGAATTTTAGTACAACATAATAACAGTAATTTCTAGGTAACATGCTTTATTCTTACCCGTGTAATTTCGCATACACACATTATCATTCAAGCACCATTAAATTCTTCCCCCAATGCTCTATCACAGGTGTTGGATGAAAAGCAAACCGCCATACCGGTTTTTTCTGTGTTCGGGGGTGTTCAAATCTCCCACCTACGATCGACTAACATTAGTTAGAACTTGACATACGAAACCTCAAAAGACGCCCTATAACCAGCTAAACCTCAGGTTCTCACTAGCTTTATGTCTAACACTTTAAGTGTCTTTGGTGGAGAGCCTATTTAACACTTGCATTCTAAATTTACTCAAACTTTATCTTTTCATGCATGGAATTCGCAGTTTGCACATAGAATGCTTCATTCACATTGGCTTTGCACCTAACTTGCATTGCTAGCATATTATCATTTGTTACATTTTATGAAACTTTTAACAATTTCATAGCAATCATGAAATACAAATGTAGGTTAAATTTCTAAGTTTATAGCAAGTGCTTCCTATTCTTTTCTCAAAAGTACTTTCCTGAAATATCACATTACACTGAAATAATAGTCCATAGACTAAATCGTGTTCTTCCATTTTCCGACTTTTCATTTTAGAAATTTTACAAGTCTTTCGACAAAGCATAATACAAAATCATTTAGTTAAATTTTTTTTCAGCAATTCATTGCTTTTACAAAATTAATCTATTTACAATGCTTCAGAATCTACTTTACAACCATTAAGTAATTTTAAGTCTTTGCAGAATTACAATTTTTAAACAAAAACATTTTGCAAGATAAGTAATTCTTTATCGCCCACTTGGCGTAAAACTCAACCTCGCTTGAAGTAAAATCGACGCTGCAACTTGCAGTACACTCGAAAATTAACTAAACGTTGGAATAAGAAATACTACTTATCTTGTTGTGGTCAGCCATCCTTTCCTTGGTCCAATGCTTGAAAGTTGGGTAGGTTGACGTTTGGGCCAGTTTCCTTGCCTTTGGATGTTGGTCATTGCCAGCTTGTTGCTCATCTCACTTTCTTTTATAATTTCGTCGCTCCATCCTAGGGTCCTTGCGCTGGGGAGGAAGTTGATCTGCTGGGCGTTTGCTGGACTGGGCCCTTCGCTCCTGAGCCCTCGTTCGTCGCTGCTCCTGGTTCCTGCTGCATTCGGGACGTTGATCCTCAGCCTGCAACCGAGGCTGCTTGTTTCTCAGGCACCTCTCCGATGGTTCCGCAGTTCTCTTGGCTACTTTGGGCTTTCCTTGCCTATTCTGTTTTGATCTTTTATTTACTTGCATCTGCATCGTCCGTTTTCTTTTAAATCCACATTTTGGGTTCTTATTTCTTCTACTTTGTTGAGGGGGAGCTTTCTTTTTCTGTCTTTTTGATGCCATTGTTGCTGGTTCCTGCTGTTTTCGCTGAGGTACATCTTCCGTGAGAATAGATTGCCTCGGATCCTGGAAAAAATCTTTAAATATCTCCATTTTATTACGGTTATAAAAGGGCTTAATCTGGTCAACATTCGCAGTAATTCTCTGCCCATCGTTTCTTTTTAGTATTACGACCGCTTTTGTTACTTTCTCTATAATATAAGGTCCTTCAAAACGCGGAAAAAATTTCCCCACCTTTTCTTCTGGGGCATTTGACAAGGCATTTTTCATTTTCAACACTTCATCTCCCACATTGTATTCGACCCCTCTTCTCTTTTGGTCATAATATAATTTTTGTTTCCTCTGGGCCATTTCTATGTTACCTGTCGCTTCTCGTATCAAATTTTTAATGCCACTCATTTTAAATTCTTCTGCCCTTTCCTGGACAAAGAAAAGTTTATCTAAGGGTGTCAAAGTTTTTCTTCCAAGAAACAGTTCAGCGGGTGTTTTTTGTGTAGTATCGTGTTTGGCGGTCCTAAGGGCAAATGCAAATTCATTTATATGGCTATCCCAGGTAGAGTGATAGTTTTTCACATAACTACGAATTATTTTCACTACATTTCTATTCACCCGTTCCGCTATGTTTGACTGCGGACGATACGGGACCATCTTTAGATGACGTATGCCCAGTTTTGCACACATTTCCTCAAACATTTTACTAACAAACTGAGGACCATTGTCTGAAATAACTTTTAGGGGCGCCCCGTATTTTAAAATATACTTATTTAGAATTGAATCTACTACAATTTTTGCAGACGCGCGTTTTAACGGAATTAACTCTAACCATTTGCTAAAATGATCCACTATAACTAAAAGATATCGGCTTTTATTAACTTTACTTCGAGGGTAAGGTCCAAGTAAATCGATGCCTATTATTTGATTTGGGAATTCTGATTTAATACTATTTAGGAACCCGGCCGGGCGGAAATTAACATAATTATTTAATTGACATGTTGGGCACGACTGGACATACGCCCTAGTAAACTTTTGCAGTTCTGGAAAGAAAACTGCCTCGCGAACTCTTTGGACAGTTTTTCTTATACCTAAATGGGCCGAAATGGCACAATCGTGCAACTCCTCTAATACATTCAATCTAATGCTAGCTGGGATAACCGGTCTATATTCATGGTTCTCATTAGTCGTTTTCGTATAAAATAACAGTCCGTCAATTATTTCGTAATTTGCGGCCCTATTTCTTATCGGCACAATATCCGGATGACTGAAATTCTCAGGGTCGGCCAAATAATTGTATATATTTTTGAACTCCGGATCTTTTCCGAGTTCGGCTATTACTGTTTCACGAGAATCTAATACTTTGGATGTCAGCATGGCTATTTTAACTGTATTTCCATTTTCATCTAAGTTAATTCTGCTTAAAGCATCTGCCACAACATTTTCTTTTCCCGGCGTGTGTTTAATTACTAGATTATATTCTTGTAATTTAAGTGCCCACCTTATTAATCTGGGTGATAAATTTTTCCCAGAGTAGAGTCTAGTGACCGCAGCGTGGTCGGTATATACAGTTACTGGAGAACTTCCAAAGAAAACACGAAATTTATGCACTGCTGATAACACTGCGAGAGCTTCCCTTTCTGTGGCCGAATAGTTTCTCTGGGTTTCATTTAATGTTCGACTGAAAAAGTCCACGGGTTGCCCATTTTGAGAAAGCACTGCCCCAATCGCAAAATCTGAAGCGTCCGCTGAAATTTCTAATCCTTTATACCCCTCCGGAAATTTTAAGACGGGAGCTTGAGTCAATGCGTCTTTCAGTTTTTGAAACGCCAAGTTGGCTTCTGCTGACCACGAAAACCTAGCTTTCTTTCTTTTCAATTTTAGCAGCGGCTCAGGTATTTTTGCAAAGTCTTTAATGAAGGACCGATAGTATGAACACATCCCAAGAAACGACGATAACTTCTTCGCTGTTTTAGGAACAGGATAATTTTTAATAGCTATTATTTTTGACTGATCCGTTTCGATTCCATTTTGGGAAATTTTAAATCCTAAATAGCGTAACTCTTTTGCGGCAAATTTACATTTGGACGCATTTATCTTCAAACCAGCTTCATTTAACAATGGAAACACTTTTCTTAAGTCTTGTAAGTGTTGTTCTAGATTACTACTCGTAATTATAATATATTCTAAATATATGAACGTAATTATTAGGACCGGTCTTAAGACGATGTCCATACATCTTTGGAACGTTGCCGGCGCGACGAATAAAACAAAAGGCATTCTAAGAAATGCGTACGTGCCAGACGTAGTTATGAAGGCGGTTTTTGGAACGTCTTCGGGTTTTACCCCAATTTGAAAATAGCCACACTTAAGATATAATATGGTCATGTATTTCGTAGACGAAATATTTCGAATTATCTCTTCGATTATCGGCAAAGGATATACGGGATATTTTGTGATGGAATTTAACTTGCGATAATCTATAGCAAAACGCCACAGCTTCGGGTGCGTAATCGGATAATCATTATTTTTCTTGCATAGAACTACTGGGCTAGCATAACTGCTAGAAATCGGCGTGATGATTTTATTCTTTAACATGTCTTTAATGTGATATTTAATCATTTCTTCTTTGACTTTATCGTAGCAGTAGGGCTTTTGCCTAACTGGCTGAGCATCCCCCGTTTCAATATTATGATTTACGACCTGTGTGAAACCCGGTACATCGCTAAATAAATTCGAAAAGTCACTTACCAGGCACTGGAGTTTTTCTTTTTCTTCTGCCTGTAGGTGCTGCAAGTCCAGCTGCGGGGGCTTATCATTTTTCATTTCGACTGGCTTCATATTCAATGTTAACTGTCCCGATTCAAAATCTAACTTCGCTTCTGCCAGTCTAAACAAATCCACACCCAGAATAATACATGTTTGCAGATTTCGCACAATATAAAATAAAATTTTTACCTGCCCGTCGTTGATACGCACGAACAGCGGTACTTTGCCTAAACAGCTACACTTCTCTCCTTGGGCCGCTATGACATCCGTGTCTCTTGCACTAAAAATTCTGTAACGGCGTAAGTGCTTCTTGAAAAATCTTTCTGAGATAAAGCTGCTTTGGGCTCCTGTATCTAAGAGAGCCGTCGCCAGTATGTTGTTAATTAGAACTTCAATCTTCGGTAAACTCAAATTTTTCACGACCACGGTGTTTAAATTAATTGTGGAAGGGTTTTGCGCTGCTACGGACTTCTTCACCTTCCTCGAAGAAATCCATTTCAGTTTAAATTCTTCTTATTCTGGTTGCCCTCGGCATCTTTGCTTGTTCTACTATTGAATTCTCTTCGTTCGCCGCTCGATTTAGAAGATACCTCTTTCTTCGGCCATTGCTTCGCCTTGTTTCTGTAACTTTGATTTTGCTTCTGCTGGGGTCTTGGCGAACTCCACTAACTTCTTCGCTCAAATTGGCGACGTCGGTCGTTGTCTGCTGTTCTTCGGCTTTCAAATTGTACTGCGAGCTCAAATAATCTGTCTAACGTCGTTGGGTTTCTTAGCTCGAGGAAATCGTGAACTTGGGGCAGTAGCCTAGGAAGTATAATTTGAATAACTTCAGAATCCGGGCAACTTCCATACAAAAGCTTGAAAACTTGAATTTTTTCAAAATAAAATTTGACAAATCTTCTATTTTTTCTTGATAGCGGCTAAAAAGTTCCGCTTCCAGTCTGGCTTGATCTCGTACTACAGGAAATGCTTTCACCAAGGAATTTTTGAAATTTTCGTACATGTATGTGGGACTTCCTGGTTCCCCTAAGAGATTCTTTCCGATACACTTGAACCAATTTAGCGCTTGGCCCTTCAAAGCGGTGGTGGCAAGAGTGACTTTCTGAAATTCGGGAACTGGATATAGCATGAAATGGGAGTCTAGCTTTTCCAGGAAATTTATTACGTCTGGCTTCATAGCTGCCCGCATGGTTTGTACTATGTAGCCAAATCCTTCTAGGCCAGGAGGTGCTATCTCAGGATTCTGGACAGGTACAGCAGGTATCTCAGGTTCGTCTTCTTGTCTTTCAGGCCATCCTCTTATTTTTCTTCGGGCGCCAGTGTCTGGACTGAGTGTTCGGTGCATAGTCTTGGCAAGCATCTTTGTGAAACTCCTTAAAGTCCTTAAGTCCTGATCTGGAACAGGGAGCTGAATGCAGCTGTGTTCTGGTGGTAGATACTGTGATTAAGTGGTAGAATAACTGCACTTGAAAGGGATTTAAAATCCCCTTTTATTAAATCTATATTATTTACAAACCACTTCCCAACTCGGGAGGGATACAGAAAGTAAAAGACCACATTTGGGTCTAAAATGAACAATCAGCTAAATTTAAACTAAAGCTAAATCGAAATTAAATTAATCTTTGCTCACAGAGCTATACGCGGAGTTGGCCTCTAACTAAATGGTGCGTAGCAAGAATTACTAATACTAGCGCACTTGGATTTATTTCAATAAGCAATCACGTAGGAAGCACTATGGCTTAGAATTTAACTGCTAGCTGGTCAGGCGAACGTCGAATAGAATGACCGTGATCTGAGACTAAAAGCTCTCTCACACTGAGACGTTTCTACCTTTGGTTAAGTAGAACTTATCTGCATTTCAAATTAGCATAAAGCTGAAAACGTGCACTTCTTCTAACGGGAAGTTGAAACATGAGAAGAGATGGAAAGATTTAAATTAAAATAAAACTTTGTTAGTTTAACTGAAACCTTACATACTGATACTTATAAATTAAGAGCACAGTTAACATACCTGTGACGCTAGATTTTATTTTGTGTTTCATATTCTGTTTAATTTCATTGCAGTATTTGTCGACGTAGTTGTCATCGCTTTCTTTCTCGTTTCTGTTCCTAATCGTTTTACTATAAAATGTAAAGTATGATAATCATTAAAATATGTCAGAAGTCAAATAACAGCAAAACAGTAGATTCCCGAAAAATCGGTCTGACAGCAGATCTAGGCCGGTTAAACGAATATGCAATTAATATGAAAAAGGCAAGCAAAATAATATATTCTATAAGTTTCAGATTAGAGTGAAAAGATTTGTACCAAAGCATGCGGATATAACACGAATTGTTAGGTTTTCTAGGCAATGATTGTATGGGACTGTAAGTGACCTTAATTTTTTATTGTTATATATTACAAAAAGTACAAGAGTAGCTCTATTTGTCAGTCGTGCGTGGTGTCTGTGAGAATGATGATTAAGATGGAAATGTCTCAGTGTACATGATAAAGAATAGATATGAGGAACGTCAGCGTTACATCGGTGGGTAAAATGTAAGGACTGGATAAGTTTGCACATGTTACATTACGGAAACAGTTTCAGTTTGATTCAAAGACTGCCATAACATTTTTTGCACATGTTAACAAGATTGATCAAGAAAAGAACTTAAAGGATGCAAATAAGCTTCACTCAAAAGTGGGTTCACAGCAGAGGATGGAAGATAGAAACATCTAGGTAAATTGGCGGCAGGAAAGACCAATGTAATTCTTAGCGGGGTTGGGGATCACCAATTGTATTAATACGGCCAACCGGTGTCCTCCGAAAACATGGCAGAAGAAAACGTCACGCAGAAAACAAAGCAAGGAGAAGAGGTCGTAGTACAAAACATTGTGGGAGAAAAGAAAACAAAGAGAAAACATCTCAGTTCTAAAACATAGTGGTACAAAATATCGTGGTCGAAAATAAAGCTGTTCAAAAACTTCGCAGTTTAAAAACATCGTCTTCGAAAATATCGTGGTAAAAAATAAAGTACCTACAAATCATCGCATGACAATAACATTGCACACATGTGTTTTCAGGTTTTAAATGTTGTAAATGTAGGATCGCATGATGATTTGGGAACGCAAGAAGAAAAGAGGGATTCTTTTACGTCTGTATTTCATATTTTTCAATGAAGCAATATATTTTTGCTGAAAAAATAAGAAGGAAAAGTAAGCAGTTAAAAACTGAAAACGAGTCGAAAATTAATGATATTTATAGAAAATAACAGAATTTTAAATTTGCATAGGTAATTAACAAGGATTATTAATAAATTAACTTTTTTTACAAAGTTTTACTGATAATGTTTTATGAAAAATACAGTCTAAAATTCTCAGAAAAATGAAGATAAATAACTGCATGAGGTTACCTCTATAAAATTTGTTTAGTTAATTATCAAATTATTTTCTTTCACATTTGTTAATCTGATATTGTTTTAGTGAAAATTATATTTTGTTTTGTTTCCGTTTACTCTTAAAAGTGTCGTTAACATTTTCATGTATAGCGTGCAATTAATTTTTCGGATGTTGATTTGTTAGTTATGAAAAAAATCAGTTACATAATGTATCAGTAATGCATCAGTATTTTTACGATGATATTTTCGACAGCAATATTTTCATACTGCGAAGGTTTTGAACTGCTTTATTTTCGACCGCGATATATTGTACCGGGATGTTTTAGAACTGCAACGTTTTCTTTTTTTTTTCTTTTTTTATTCTTTCTCCCACGATGTTTTGTACCACGACATTTTCGCCTTTCGTTGTTTTCTTCGCGATGTTTCCGTCCGCGATGTTTTTGGCTGTAACCAGCCAACCTGTGTATAATCTTCTAACCAAGTTTACACGCCATATCAGGCGGCTAGTAGTGTCTTGCACTTTCATTCGCTGTTTGCCATTGACATTCTTCTCGTTTATTGGACAAGGTACCGGTCCTCAATCAACATGTGTTCTTGTGGATAGTCACTATTAGATCTTCGAATCACTTCTATCTGAAATGAATTACTCCTGTCTTTCAAAACACTGACCAGGCCCATAATGTGATTCTATGAGCACATATGTTTTGAATATTTAATTTGATATTTAGCAGAAGTTGTCAAATTTGCAGAACGTGGCCAACTGTGGTAATGACGTACATAGTAGTTCTGTTTTAATAAACAATGTCGCCATTTTCACTGTGTTCTATTAGTTGTACTTCTCACGTAAAAAAATTTCTGTATAGTTCCTCATCATAAGAAAATAAGTTTTCTTGCGAAAATAATAGGTGCACCTTGGGGGGGGGAAAGGAGGACAGTTCTATATCTCCCGTTCTACTGGCCCGATTGAAGATATTCAAATTGCGTTTTTCATGTCTCGAAAGACCGACTTAGGATATATATTAGATTTATATATAGCATTGCTCTAACATAAGTATTTTGACACAAAATCGGACTTTTTCCGAAATGACGTGCTAAATTTCTTTCATATTTCGATTCTACAACTCAAATTATGCCTAGATATTAAATTTTGTAATTTTTGGTCAGAAATTTATGGAAAAATTGAAAAATTTATCTTGGCGCATTTTTTTCAGTTTGCGCCAAGATTAATTCACTTGGCGAACTTCTTCATTTATAGCAACCTATTTTCCTTCCCTTTTTTGCATTGTCCGTGAGAAAAAAAGGTCATCGTTCATACTTTCAAATAAACCGGATTTTCATTATTATCGCTTATAATAAGTACGCAAATTTCAAAACCTGCGAAAATGTAAATTCACGTATATCTTAAGAAATTTTGAATAAAAACTCTGATTTTTTGCAGGTATGCTTAGAAATATATCTACTTTAAGATGATGGCAGAAATATTAGAGGTTATAATTTAAAATATTTAAAAAAATATAAAAATTATTTAAAAATACAAATTTAAAAGATAAATCACAAAAAATGGCCGAATTTTATTTCAAATGAATCTATATTTCGAAATATGAAAGGAAAAATCAAATAAGTTTAATAAAACAACAGATATTAATAAATATATATAAAATTAAATTAACATGTAGGAGCTAAATTTTGAGAGCTAATTTTTTAAAAACTACTCGCGCGAGTTTCATAAAACTTGGCAGTTTGGCATCATTTGAGTCGTAGAATTGAAATATGGAAAAATATTGGCATGCCATTTCAGAAAGAGTCTGATTTTGGGTCAAAATACCTATATTAGAACACTGTTATATATAAATCTAATATATATCCTAAGTCGCGCTTTCGAGGATGAAAAACGCAAGTTCAATTTCATCAAGCGGCCCAGTAGAACGTGAGCTATAGAACTGTCCCAATTTTTTTTTGCGCAATGTACATATGTACCAAATAATTTTTTTTAACTGTGAGCCGCCATGCTTTTTTATTTTCAGTAAACTAACAAGAAACTACGCCGAGGTTGTTGCTTTATTACTTAACTACCTTTAGCTTTAATAAAGTAACTATTGTTAAAATGCGATAATTAATTCGTTGGAGCTTAATACGGTGAAGGTAAATACTCACGTAATTAATTGGTTGAATTCAACTAATTTTTTCACAGGTATGCTATCTTTGTAAACTCCAAATTTCCGGAGTAGTTGGATCAACCGTGGGAAAAAGGTGCCAACCGCAACTTGGGTAAACGATCTCAGTGTGGAATCGACGTACTGGCTCACTGCAACCGTAGTCGGATGTCCGAGTGGTAGTCGGTTCCCCAAAACTAGAGTCATAATGTTGTTGGCAAAAGTAGAGGCGAAGAACTTGGACACATCCAGGGGTCGTCCAGCTTTTTCTTGCATCAGTTTCGCCAATTCACTGACTTCTTCCTGTTGATCAACATAGAACGGAATTATTATGCAGTTTATGATATACAAAATAAACAGCTGGTCATTAAAATTGCTCCACATGAAGAAAGCTAAGATTTGCACGGAATGTAGAATATGCTTCCTCGAATACATTTGCCTGAAATTAATAAACATTAAAATGACAAGAATTTGAAGAAAAAGTTCAAGATTTGAACGGCGTAGAGTACAGTTTTTCATTATTTTCATTACCAAAAATGAACTTGAGTTACATCGGAGAAAATTTATAAACGGAGATAATTAGTTTACACTGTGATTAAAATCTTACTCAAAGATTTGAACATAGAAATTTGATTAACCTTTATTTGTACTTGTCAAATATAAATGCTCTTAGTTATACGTTTTTTGCAATAAGATTAATCGCTTTCTTTCGGAGTTCATTTAAGTTTTTTCCACAGCTGAAAGCCCAGAACTCAGCTAATTGAACAAAACTGCCCATGAATATTGTACAATTCACGAAGATACTTTATAGTGATTTTCCTTCAAGGTTAGTGAGCTGCTGTAGCTGAAAATAGTGGAAAGAAGTAAGAAAAATTACAAATATATATTTTAAATGTAAAATTTTAAATTTAAATGCACATTTTTTTACTTTCTTGTACGAAGTACAGGAAGTATTTTAATCACGAAAAATATCTGGTACCATATTTCAACGAAAATATCCATTTTGATTGCTATCGAATGAAATTTAACGATGTTTTTGCCTGACATCTATACGTGAGAACAGAATAAAAGATTCTATTTCCCCAAACGAATTATAAAACTGATTTAAAATGGACTCAGAAGAGACTTTTTTCATGATGTCTGAACGCATAAGTATGTATGTATCTCGCATAGCTCAAAAGCAAGTGTCCACAGAACGTTAAATTTTGTATATGGGACTGCTATAACATGAAGATGTGCACCTCCCGTTTTGGTTGCAATCGCCCGAGCCAAATATATATATATATATATATATATACTAACTCTGTTACTTGGCTCAGGGAGCTCAGTTTTTTTATTCTTATATGTTGATAAATTGTGCATTTTTTGCTTTAAAACTGATTGAATTATGTTGTTCTTATCTTCCGGTTACTTTTTTATGCCTTTAGTAAATCTGCATGCAATATTTGTAGAATTATCAACAATTCAAAAGTTGTGCGTCTAAGCGTAATTATTTTCACCACAGCAGCCATATTTGTTTACATTTGAAACTTAGCAGAATAGTGGATTTGTTGCAATCTAGAGAAACTAAGCTTCCCAACAACAAAGGTAACGAGAAAATTTTGAGAGGTAATTTTTTAAAAACTAATGTTGCGATTTTTACAAAACTTGGTAGTTTGGCATAATTTGAGTCGTAGAAACGCAATATGAAAAAAAACCCTTCATGTCATTTTAGAAAAAGTCTGATTTTTTGTCAAAATACGTATGTTAGAATAATGCTATGTATAAATCTAATATATGTCCTAAGTCGCGCTTTCCAGACATGAAAAACGCAAGTTGAATTTCGTCAATCGGCCCAGTAGAACCGAAGATATAAAACTGTCCCATTTTTTTTCTGCGCAGTGTACTTACAGCTATTCCTAAATCTAAAGTCGCATCTCATGTTTTAAAGGAAAACCCAGCCTCCCAAAGAGCTGTTGAAAAATCTTTAAAAACCTCTGTAGGAACTGCGAACAAAATTATTAAGTCTTATTTAAAGCTAATAAAAACAAAACAAAACAAAACAAAAAAAAACATGATGCTCATCGCCTAACTCCGAAATATTTTTCTCAGAGTGAGACTAAGTGCAGATTGCTGTATGAAAATTGTTTGGCAGGGAGAAAAATGGAAATACTCAGTTACAACTGATTTTTACTACCGAAAACGAGGAGACAAAGACCCAAAATATTGGTTCAGAGAAAACAAGGAAAGTTTTTCTAAAGGTTCTATGGTTATTACTGGATTCTGTTATAACGGAAAACTTAGGTAAAGTAGAACAAAAATATCAAAATTGTTTCGGATTATTATCAGAAATATGTTTTAACACCTATTTTTAAAGAAGAAGCTGCATCTCCTTATCCAAACAATCTTCACTGTGGATGTAGGTTTTGCCTTATTTTTACATAACAAATTAATTTAAGTTTGATACTTTTCCTAAACTCCTCAACTTCCCCTCGCATTTCCTCGCCAGGATGTAAATTTAAAGTTAAGTGAAGTGAGTATTTAAACGGGAGAAACGAGGGTTTTAGACAAAGCGTGTTTTCGCTAGCCAGCACATGCTTCGTTGCTATCTCGCTGTTAAGTCCTTTAGCCATTTCGAATAATCGTCCGCCTGCTAGGTTTGTAAGTCAACTTAACTTAGCCGTAACTTAATGTGCTAATTCAGCACTATTCTAATTAGACTTTTGAATTGAATTATATTCTACGTTTAAGTTTCAACGCAAGTTGACGGTGGTATTGTAAAGCACGAAGATCGTGCCTTTCTGTTATTAGTTGGACTTAATAAAAGGGTTATTTTCGCCCTTCTTCTGTGCTAGTATCATTTCACACCTGTGCGAGACTTTGCCCTGTTCTTTGTAGGAACTAGTTTAGTTTATGTAGAATAGAAGACACAGATCTTGCATGTTAAGTTCCATCAGGATACGGCTCCAAGCGACACCTCTAAATCTACTGCTCTATTTTTTGAAAAACTAAAAAATGAAATAGCTATTCCTTTTAAATGCATCTCACCCAAGACCCCTGATGTGTCTCCTATCGATTACTGTGCATCTGGACTTTTAAAACAAGCTCTTTATAAGCGGCATTCCAAAACATTGGATGGACTATGGAAGATTGCGAAGGAAGAGTGGAATAAAATCAACCTGATGTTTAAAGAAAAGGAGATTTATCTTAGAAATCAAGATTCTCTCTCTCTTCTTTTTAACAGGTGGGCACTTGTCTTGTCGCCATTGACAATTCCTAACGCCGGAAGTAGTGACGAGTTTACTGTGTAGACACCTAATAGGCGGCCACTGTTATCTCCTATGAAGGGACAGACAATTTACATCCATGCCTTCTCTGGGATTCCAACCCGAGCCCTGCGGTACCGCAGTCGGCTCCCCTAACACCGCTTGGGCAGATTAGACGAACCTATTAGAAAATAAAATTCTAAGGTTTGTTTATATATAAATCTTTGCAAAATCGTTACAAAAATGTGTGAACACTCTCTGTACATCAGCGCGTAGCAGGGTGTATTTTAGCAGCATTATATTAGATGTATCACTGGTAATAATGGTCTTCCCTTTATTCTTCCTTCTAAGGAATCTTGCTTTTGCTTACATGTTTACTGCATTAAGATGGCTGTATTCGTGTGCTGAGGTAATAAGGGACTGGAAGTTTGCATTCTTCATCGTCATACGTCATACTTCCTCGTCATCTGTCGCTCATTTGTGATTAGGGCAAATGTGTAATCAATTAATGAAGTGTATACATTATCTGCGGTAGCTTACCTTATCCAATAGAATAATTTAGTAATTAAAGCTATCTTTAACATTGAGTTTAATATTAATTAATGTTCGAGTGCTTACGTTTTCAATAATAGCTTAGCGTATCTGATCGAATAATTTAGTAATCAGAATAATTTAATGAAGTGATTATTTAATGGAGTTAAGTTTTCGCAATAGTTCAGCTTACTGACAAGATCCCATTATTACGAATTTTGTATATATGTAAATAATTTGAGTGAAATTGTATGTAAAATTGTAGTATCTTTTGTATAATGTCGTATGGAAATCTTAAGAACCCAAACTTTGCTGGAAAAATAAGAATACAGGCAAGTACGTTGCGTAAATAACTTTCTGGTCAGTTTAGCAAGCTATCGCCAAGTTGGCGATAGTTTTGGCGAGTAATTTTTTGTCGCCAAATTTGGTGAGAAATTGCCAAATGTCGCAAGTCTATTTTATTCCGATCCCTGTATGACAGTAATGGATACTCTAATTGAATAACTGTAATTGATGCTATGTGTGGCTGTAACCGCATTTGCTCCTCATTTGCCTTCTAGCAATTTCGAGAGGTGGAAGGTATTAAATCTCTCTGCGGCTAAGCGAAAACTATATAAGACTGGGGAGAGCATCAGTTTCTGAGTAGTAGTTTAGTTCTGCGTGAGTTCGGAGTATTGAGGTATCTTCGTGTTAGCTTCGCTCTTTAGATGCGCTTTGCATTGCGTCGTATTCGAGTTCTTAGTAGTTCGAAGTGTAACTAGTGATTGTATTCTGGAACACTGTGAAGAACTGTAGGAGTATTTTAGTGGAAAGTTCCGGAACTGTGAAGTATTTCTTTTGTGAAATAATTTTTTTCAAGCTAGTACAGGTTCCTTGTGCATTCATTCTATTATGAATCCGTACGCACGCAACAATATTGTTACAAAATGTCCAGCTGCGGTAAGATAGCTTCCCCATAAAGCAGGTTTAGGTTTACCAGAAAATTGTAAGGAAAGGGCAGAGTTGCCAGATTTGGCGCGAAATCGCCCATTTGGCGACAAAATCGGCGATATTCCATAGACGGAGCTAGAGCATTCTAGAATGGATTTTCACAGGTTTGCCCCAGAATGTTCTCGAAGGCAGGTCAAAAGCTATATAAAAGCTGCCTATACGCGGAGTAATTATGTATCGTGGGTTTTATCGTGAAGGGTATCTTGAGTGTGTTGAGCTCCGAGAGCGATCGACTGAATCAGGAGCTGTGTTTAGTGTTTTGCCGTGAAGCTGTCTTCACCGTTATAGACTAATAACCCGAAGTCTGTGTTGCTGATTGCTTCAGCGAGTTTATCGTAGCTTTTCGACGATTGTAAACGCGTATTTGGAACTCTCCTGTGAAATACTGGCGAATAAATTGTGCTTTGGTTCTTCATCAAGTGTTGTCGTCAATCACTCCAAATCCACGAACACGTAGAACGCAATAACATGTTTGCAGAGAAGGCGCGACTGCGTCAGAGAGATCCAAATAGTCTGCCACGGGAAAAACTCAGGTTTAAATTTAGAATGAAAAATTTGAAATAGAAAATAAAATAAAAAAGTATGTAGCCCTTAGTTCTAGAATATCTGTTCAGTTCTACATTTTTTTTGGAAATAATTACTTTTTTTTACCTGTACTAATTCTTCCCATCTTGTCCTTCCAAGTCCAACATCTTTCATAGCTTTCATGGTTGCTCTTCTTTGTTCTAACCATTCTGGACCATTTTTACCTCCAAAACCTGAATAAAAAATGAAACTAGACATAATAGAAACATGAGAAATTGGATGCGTCAAAGGACAATTTTATGCAGCAGATTCACGGCATATTTCCCAATAACACGCATCCATATACAAACCGAGAGAGAAGATTTTGCTGCAAAATTTCAGCCAAAGCTGAAAACACGTATTATAATCTGAATTGAAACTGCTTTCTGATTCGCCCTAGATATCGTTAAAAGTTCGAATATTTGACCATCGAATTTAGTCACATCGTTTACACGAGTTTGAAACTGAGTGTTGAATACTCAACCATTTGAAAAATAAGTAAGAATTGAGCTATCGATCATTAAAAAAATGTGGCGTCAGAAATGCTACGAACGAAATCGAAGTGATATTGCTGCGAAATGCCCAGTGGACATAGCTTCTCCGCAAAGCGGGATTTAGGTTGCCAAAAAATGGTAGGAAAACCAGCTGCGATGACATAGCTTCCCCGTAAAGCGGTGTTAGGATCTCCAGGAAGTGGAAAGGAAAGGCAGAGTTGCTAGATTTGGCGCGAAATCCTTCATTTGACGATATTTGGCGACAAAATTGGCGATATGTCATATACGGAGCGAGAACATTCTACAATGCATCCTTAGCGGTTTTTTCGGGAATATTCTCGAAGGTAGGTTATGGCTATACATACCCTGCTTGTACTTTGAGAAAGTACTGTCTCGAGTGCAGAGATTAACTTGAAAGCGATCAACCGAGTCGGGAGCTCTACTTAGTGCTTTGTCGTGAAGCTATCTTCACCGTTACAGCCTGGACGCTGTGTTGCTGATTGTTTCAGCGCGTTTGTCGTAGTTTTTCGACGAGTGTAAACGTGTCTTTGGAACTGTTCTGAGTAATAGTACTTACTGGCAAATAATTTGTGTTTTGATTTTTCATTAAGTGCTATCATCAATTACTCCAAATCCATGAACCCGTAGAATGGCAACAATATTACCTGCGAAGACGAAGACTGCGATGTTGATGGTAAAAATGGGGACACGATGCCATTATTTCAGGTTTGAGTTTAACAGAGAGAGACTTCTGAGAACTGACAGAAAATTCTGAGCCAGATGCTGACATTGAGAAATCAAATTAATACATTAAACTTACGTTTTTCCAGTTAATTTTAATTATTAATATTTTTTCAATTATTCATTTTTGTGACTGACTGAACTATTTATAAATCATTTTGAACTACTAGCATATATAGAACTTTATTGTGCAGCAGTTTGGTGTTCTATATTGCTCTTAAATTTCAGTAGTAAAGAATTTTCGGCTTACACAAGGGTAATGTACGGTAAATGGTATACCACGTAACTTAAATGCTTTTACACCGAAATTGCCTTTAAAATTCTGTTATATATTTCTTTTTAATACATTTTTCTTTTATTCAGAAACGAGAAAGAGAAAGTACTATTAATCAAAGCAAATACACTGCTGGCCACCGTAAATGCAACTCCCTGAAGGAAGCATGCAAATAACATGAAATTTACAACATGCATTAGCAGAGGTGAGATATGCATATGATTAGAATTTCAGCGCAGACGCACATCACGCACGCCTGTGGAGCCACTTCAAAGCGCTATTTAAGGCTTGGATTTTCTGACGACTTCAAGTTTGGCAATTGTGCCTTTCTTGAGGTTTTTTTCAAAAAAAGATCAATTATGCCTCATAGGAAACAGCGAGCATTATTTGATCAAGTACCCGAGTACGACAGGTGAAGGATATTGGTCTACCGAGAGTGTGGATTATCTTTCATGGAAATCGGTAGTCATGTTGCACGAAACCAAACAACTGTAATGCGGATATGTGATCATTGGATGCAGGAGGTCACGACGGACCGACGTGCTTCATCGCATCCACCTCAGTGCACCACTTCACGTGATGACAGAAACATTGTTCGTATGGCAGTGACGGATCGCTCAATCACATCACGAACAATAGCACAGCACATTCAGTCTGTAACGCATCATCCAGTGTCTGAACGTGCCATTCGACACCGTTTACCGCAGAGTGGTCTGTCCGCAAGACGCCCATTGCTTCGTCTACCCTTGACGCAGAACCACAGACGTCTCCGAATGAAATGGAATGAAATTCTCTTCTGACGTGTCACGCTTCTGTCTGCAACACCACGATGGTTGGATTCGAGTCTGGAGACACCATGGAGAAAGGATGCTGAACAGCTGCGTTATGCACCATCACACTGGTCCTGCACCGGGTATTATGGTATGGGGCGGTATTGGATATCATTCTTGCACTCCTTTAGTGCGTATTGCTGGTACTTTAAACAGCCAGCGCTACATCTCCGAAGTGTTGGAGCCAGTTGTCTTTCCTTACCTTCAGGGCTTGCCCACAGCCGTATTTCAACAGGATAATGTGCGACCACACGTGGTACGCATTGTCCAAAGGTTCTTCGTCAATCACCGGATTGAATTGCTTCCCTGGCCGGCTCGATTTCCGAATCTTTCGCCGATAGAAAACATGTGGTCCATGGTTGCTGAACGATTGACCCAGATTACGTCCCAAGCTGCCACACCGGATCAACTTTGGCAACGTGTGGAAGCTGCTTGGTCTGCTGTACCCCAAGAAGACATCCAAAGTCTCTTTGAATCAATGCCGAGGCGTGTGGCAGCGGTGATCTCCAACAATGGCGGCTACCTTGGGTACTGATTCTGGAAAGAACCACACTTCACAGAAGTCTATAAATTTAATCATTTGATACTCGGTCAACATGTTATGTACTAAATAAATTTTGTTGTGATATCCCTTGTCTTTCTTGGTGTTGCAGTTCGGGTGACCAGCAGTGTAGTTTCAGTTACAAATCCAGTACTATATCTAATTACCGTGGCATGTAACAAACAAACGAAAAAAAGGAACTATTAATAATTACGAGCGAGGAGAGGATATTATTATTGTTATAGACAAGGATGGCGACCACTACTTACTAAGTTGTCATATAATTCGCAAACGTGGAAACTCGATATTTATTTATAACTCGATAATTACTTACTGGATTTCCTTATATTCTCCAACTCAGATAGAAGAGTAAGAGAATGTAAGGAATTATTGCACTTTCTCATCTGTGCTGCCATGGTGTAAGTGGTTAACAATTTTTACTAGCAACTGGAAGATTTCTGATCCTGTAACTGACCTAAGGGAATTTATTCATGATATTTATGAAAAAGAGAGGAAAAAGCAACTATTCATTTTCTTCAATTATAAGGTATTTTCTCTCTCCTTCCAGTATTCCTTCGTGGTTTAACGGTAGCACACTTGACGTGTATTTGAGAGGCCCAGGTTCGAGTCCTCTCGAGGGTATTGTTCATTTTTAATTTACTCCTGCTTCAAAAATAACCTAATGACTTTACAGTGGCTCCCGAAATACAAGGTTTTGGACGATGATTCGTCACCACCAGGATTTGGCAATTGGGCCCCCTAATTCCCAGTCACCCTTTGAAAGGGGAGTATACAAGTTATTTTCTCTCTCCTTCCAGCATGCTTTCGTGACGTAACGGTAGCACACTTGGCGGGTATTTGAGAGGTCTAGGTTCGAGTCCCGACGAGGACATTGCTAATTTTCACGTCTCCTGCTTCAGAAAGAAACTTAGTGCTCTACACAACCTTTTCCTATCTGTAACCACACTCCTTCAAAAAGATTCTTCAGACAGCACCACTTTCCTTGGACAGAAAGCCTAGAGGGCTTTTGCATTATGAAATAAATTTAATCTAGAACATTACGAGTACTTCAGGACATTGGCAAAATAAAAGCAATACAAATTTCCATGCCAACGAAAAATCCTTGAAAGTTCTGACGATGTGATAAGTAGATTTTAAATTCTCACAGCATCTCATGAATTGTTGATGGGACCTAACGAAGATGTCCTGAGAATACACTAAGATGCGGCATTAAGCACTCAGAAGCATATATATGAGAAATTAAAAGGATCGCCTGAGAATACGCGATGATCTTGAAAATAACATCTTCAAGACATTCCGAGGAAGTGTGGGCTATGTGGGTTCAATGAATAATTTGAAGAGCTTACCCAAACCGTCCGGCAGCAAATCAAACAACTTCTCTGGTCTGTTGGTAGTCGCGGTTAGGCTGAAAGCTTCTTTAACCGATGTCCAGTCGTTGAGAATAACAACATACTTTCTTCCGAGGTACAACCTAAAAGGAAAATTTGTTTCCATAAATACAGCGTATAGCAAGAGGTGCCAAAATTTGCGTCAGCCACGGAGGGATATCTAAGAGTAGGAACTAAACGCTTAAAAACCGCAATAACACTTTTAATGATTCGTAACTGGTTATTATTTTGTTTAAAAAGAAATGGAAGTTTATGAATAAAAACAAACATTAAAAGAAAACTTACAGCGATTTTTTTCTTCTCTTTTTAATTTCATGTAGCTATTTACAAACATCAACAATTCTTGTTGCTGTTTATCAGCTTCACGGAAAGTTAAGGATAGACCAAAATTATGGAAGTACTTTGCTTTTTTATTAATTACTCAGTAAACCATACTGGTAGCCATGACGTTTTTATTTGATTATGTTAGATACAGTCTCAACTTTGTGTAAAATTGAAATTTTAGTTTCGATTAGCCTAGTGTAAGAAAACAAAGGATCTGTTAATTCAGAATTCGGTGCTCAAATATAATCTCGTTGACCGTGAAGTTAGCTACTGTCGAACTGGGAAAGTTCGTGGACATCTTCCCTAAAGTTGCGACATTTGTTTTTGCGGAATTCTGAATCTACAGAAACCATTCACCAGTCTCCTTGCATGATCCACCAATTAACCACTGCTGCGTAAGTATTCGACTATAGAAATTTGTGTTAAATTCTTCGTCGTCAACAAAGGGCACACAATCCTCAGCAGCTGACTACGCGTTTTGCTGACTATGCTGAAGTTTGTATTCGTTCGCAAGCGACAAATGTTACCATGCTGAAAATATGTCTACTGCGCATGAGTGAATCATGAGCTGTGCCAAGACGAGCCGCAATAAGAACAATTAAGTAAATTCAGAAGGTCCTGTAATCTAACGTTATTACCTCCGTCTGAAATGGTATCTATGTAGAAAGGTTTTTGCGATTTTGCCTTAAAAGCTACTTTTAACCCTTTATCTATAGACGGTACTTATAAGTACCAATCACTTTAAAACTTTATAGAACAACAACCATTACTTATATTCTGATGGTATGTTTTAGAAACAGTCTTTTAACTCTACTTTTTCATGATAAATGGCAATAGTTGTTCTAGGTTGATGAAGTTTGCGAGAAAGAAAACTATTTTCGAACGGGCCATTGTGTACTTTTGCTGCCATTTTGTACGGATTGCCGCTCTTATCTTTCTTTGCTATAAATATCTAATATCAAACCAAAGGTAACTGTAATTTTTCTATTCATTCTGTATTGTCTTAGAATATTATTTACCCAATCATTATAAGATAACAGATTATGTAATGTGATTAACGGTCGAATTATTCGGTGGTACTTATAAGCACCGCCAGTACACGTAGTGTTGGAGAAAAACTTGTTTTCATTTTATCCATGTAATTATCTACAGTATTTCTGTTTGTTATAATGTAATTATGAAAGTCTAGTGTAGCAATATGTTTTAGCACATTTTTATAGATTTCAAGTATAGATTTTTTTAATTATTTATTTATTTTTTACTAACACAGTCGAGAGCATTTGAAAATGTTAGTATTGAATGTGAATTTGCTTTTGCATTCCGAATATAAAATAAGCTAGATTTTAATTTTTTAGTGTGTGTAGGCAAATGTAATGTACTTCACATAAAAAGTTTTCAAGTAATAGTAAAACATTCTTTCCTTTTTTTTAGAATGCCTCGAAAGAAAGGTCTCACCATTCAGGAGGCTTTGGATATCAAAAAACGAAATCAAAACCACAACCAAAACGAAAAGGGAGACCTAAATCTAATGGAGATGAACAAACTTTTTGTGCAACAAAGAGAAGAAAAGGAAATTTGTCTGTTTTCAATGATGTTCGTTTAGAAAATAGAGGATGCCATTGGCCAACATTCGTGTCGAATCGAGGACATTTTGAATTCTGTGCTCCAAAATATTCAATCAAAATCATATTCAAAATGCTCAACTTGTAATATATTTTTGTGCGTAAATGAAAAAAAAAATGTTTTTATGATTATCATCAAATATGAATTTCTACTTTTATTATGTATAAAATAAAATTATGTCAATTTGATAATTTCTTTGTTTCCTTATGAATTTTTTTGATTATTTAGCATTTTTAAGAGGTTAAATTACATTAGAAATATCATCCTTAATTTTTTTCTAATATGAGGAAGTTTATACATAGTGTACTGTCGGTACTTTTAAGTACCACTTTAATTAATTAGTTCTAACAAACTAAATTTCTCACCGAGGAAATTTTTTTTGTTGTGTATTCTTTAATTATCAATATGGCAGCTAAAAAAATATATTTATGAAGAAATTTTCAGTAGTTCATAATGCAGTAAATAAAGGGTTAAATTCTGCCATGCCTCGCCGGCACACGGTATTTTATGTTTGGAAAATAACAATTTCATTAAAATATGTGATTTAATGGGATGATTTCGTGTTTCCAAATAATAAGAAAAATTAATAGAAACCTACCAAAAAACTGCAGGAAATCCACTAATAAAAGGGAAATGTAGTATAGATTCAAACTAATTTTACTTCAAATTAGAACATTAAGAAAATCACATAATTTTAAATAAAATACTAATACAAAGAAATGCAACTGTTGAATTGCCAAATATCTCATCAAATCAGCCTTGCGTGAAGTCATTAATTAACTTGTTATTAATGAGATATTTCATTATTAATATTATCTGACAATTTATTAAAATTTGACGTATATTCTAACACATAGAGTACCAGTATGACATGGTTATATATGAAACATATTTCTGTGCTTGCTTTTTATTATTTTAAGTTGCAAGGGAGCCTCCTCACAGAGGCATGTTGACCCAAAAAACGCTTTCTTTGTTGCTGCATACTAAGTATGCTTTTGTACTTAATTGGGTACCATTAATTTACAAACTTCATCAATTTTATTTTCCGTAATTTTGAGTGTTCTACTTTTATGTTTAGTGTTGTATTATCTGTACTTTTGAGTCTCTCATTCAACCTCCAATTTGTCAACAAAACGAAATTTTTCTTTTGACGAAGTCACTTTTGTTATGTCTAATTCCAAGAAAGGATTTTCTGAGAGTAATGAAATGGGCTCTACAGAAAAAATGTCTTGGAATCTTCTTTTAAATTCTAAGCTAAGCAACAGAAATTTTCACCACGCTTAGATAGATAATACTTCAGAATAAATTCGGGGCTTGGAATGAGGGCAAATGATGGAAAATGTTGATCGTCTTTCTGCAATAAGTTCTTAATGCTTTTTTCATGGAGACGCCAGCTTTCATCGACGTCTAAAGATTCATGAACATCAGAAATTGCACTGTGTAAGTAATATCAGTGGATTCATCAAACTGCAGGAAAAAGTACGCATTTTTATCCAAACCAGATCTCACCTGTACTTAGATGTCGTCCGCTTGTCATGCCATCATGTTTCGAGACAGAGATACATCTGTTGTAGAGTTTATATAATTTTTGATATTCGCGAACAAAGATTGGTATTGCCAGCATAGCTTCCTTCACAACAGCCCGTCTGAATATGCCTTTTTATGTGACGCAAGAGTGTTACTTAATTTAAAGGAGGCTTCTGTGGGATTCTTTGCTTCGTTTATGAGGGTAAAAAGTACAACAAAGTATGTATAAGTAGTATAACAAACCAACATTTCCTCTTCAAATTTTGTCATACACTGTAAAAGATACTGAATCAAAATTTGAGCAGTTTCACTTGGCATTTCATTGAAATTTAAAAGTTTAACTTAATTTCGGCCCCCAATTGAAATATCTTACAACAACAACAATCGTAACAAGTTTTACTTCACTTCTGTTTGAGCTATCCATCGTTACGGTTATATAATGCACGTAATACGTTATCAAATATACATGGCAAAATAACATTAACAATAACTGCCTCGATTTTGGTTCTAGCAGATGAAAATTTGTGGACATTTAACTTTTTAGCCAGCTTAGATGTGCAGTCTGACGTTTCGAAACTGAGTTCATGTCTAGTAGTGTGGTATGACAGTGTAGCTTCTATAGCAGCACACGGCAGATCATTGTTATTGTTATTCCATCTTTGGCTTTAAAATAATCTCTTATATTTGCTGAAGCAATAGCATTAATAGCAGTCCTATATGTTAGCTGTTTTGACGTGATCTTCAACATCGTCCTTTCTTTTATGTGCAACAGAAAATGTTACAGTATATAGTGGACAATAAACATGTTCATTGTTACTGTTATTATACATTTCTAAAAATATTCATTCCTGTTGCTGGTTAACATTAACGACATAGTTTCTTTCGGCCATTGTTAAAGGATGAGACGAAAATTTAAAAGAGATAAAATAATCAAAAGCCTGTAGACAAGTTACCTCACACACGAAAACAACATAAACAAATTGTTCCTGTTGTGTTGCCAAATGACAAAGTAAAATGTTGTGGCGAGACGAGTAGCTACTCCTCTATCAAAATTCAAGCCAGCGCTTGATACAAGTTTGGCTGTAAGATGCACGGCCGTAAGAGAATGTTTAAAAATCCGACGTCGAACATATAGGTCTAAAATTCTAAAAACCTAATCCTAGCCAGTCATAAAATTCTTCTGGACCGGACAGTTTCACCGGAAACACCGGACAGTTTTGCAACCCAGGCATCATCTTGGATACCACTAAAAGCCCATGACAGTCTGGGATAATCCACACGTATGGTAAACTTACTGTCGCTAAATATGGGGGAACGCAAGGCAATACCACTTAACTTCTTGGTAGAATAATTGTGTCTCCCCCTCTCTTAGGTATCAGCTATATGAATTTGAGATTAGGATTCTAAATTAATAAAATGCATGAGAATATTAACCATTTGCATTCGAGGCCTTTTTCACTTGGGCGAATCAGCAACACGAGACGGTTTTCCACATATTTCGTGAATTTCTTATAGCTAATTTTAAGTTATTTCACACACAATTAAAAGAAATACAATGGTTCTTTTATGTTTGAAGATACTTGCGATCTTGTGGTTATTTCACGGGATACAAACGGCATTCTTTGCGGTATTTTTTCTGCTTCTGAGCACGTCATCCATTCTGAATTTTCTCTCCTTTTTGCTGAATCACTGTAGCTTTCATTTTCATTATACTATTACATCGAATTTTCGCCTTCTTAACCTCTTACTTCATCACTATCTTCATCACTGCTTTCCTTCTCTCTATCGTCAAGTAGTTATGCATATACGTAATATTTTATTCTTCATCAGCGAGAAATAGAATTCATTTTCACTTAAGTGATTTCTTCTCCATATTCTATGCTTATTGAGCTCCATAACTTTGAAAATAATATTCCTGCTATCACGAATGTCGAGTTTGTACTAACGTCGGAGACTCATATAACAATAAATTAAAAAAATATATTTAAAATTAAAGATTAGCAGTTATTTTATACATATGTATTGTTGAATACTGTCATAAAGAGCTATTGCCCCAACCAAACCTAAATAAATATCGTTACTGCTCCAATTATCGCACCAAACCGAGTGGTAAACGAGAATCACCTCTCGAGGTATTGCATCAAACCAAATGGTGACTGAGAGTCACCTCTCGAGTGCAAAGGGTTAATGCCGCCAAACCAAGATAGTATTGAGTGGTTCTGACTACCCTATCGAAGGGCCTGGGTTCGCATAATGGAGAAGGCATGGATGTTTGTAAACGTATCTTATCTGTTCGGCATGGTGGCACTCAAAATATGGGGTGAGCCGAAAATCCTGTCAAGAGGTTTGTGGTAGAGAAGAGGGGGGAGATCTTCCGACCCCCCCACCGGGTACTCTCCTTCAAAATTGGGCGTAATTGAGAAAAACAGTACTGTCACTTGTATGGTGAAGGTTCTTGCCAACGACAAGCGCAAACTTGACTCCTTGCTACGATGAATTTTGTGGACTGGCTATGATTTCAGAAAAAAGAGATTAGTCACAATAACAACAGAGTATTAATAACGCATTTCTAACGTTTCAAAACTTCTTACTAATTTATGTGAAAATTCTTTGGGTATAACAGTTACAACAAAAATTTAAATTATACAGCATTACACACTAGTAATAAATCACAAAAGAATATCACTGAATAGCGTATAAAGAAAAAAGGAAATTAACCTCAAGTTATTCTAATTGCAAATTTTGAAATCAAATATCCTTTGAACTTTTGTCACATAGGGCTCGAATATTTTGTGTTGTATTTTTCACTAGCGGAAGTACCCGATGCCAGTTAAGTTAGATTGAAAGTAATGTACCTAACAACAAAGAGAACGATACCGCTGTGATCCTTCTCTAATAACGATGCAAAAATACGATTCATAATTATAAATTTTTCAGTCTGATGTGATAAGGAAACCATATACAAAATTTCAATAGAAAAATAAACTAATTCTCTCTCATTATATCAGCAACAATGGCACGCAGTTTCTAATAATTTGCGTCTTTTTAATCAAATGGTCGTAAAAAAACGACCATTCCATTCAATATTTCACCTATATTCAATTTTAGTCTATTAAATGTGGTAAAAAGTTGCCTATAATTGATCAGAAATCAGTAACTCGAACAACAAACGAACACTCAAAAAGACATTCTTCTTTATGTATACAGATTTTGTAAAAATTACAAAATTTTGATTAATAAAACTTACGATTTGAAAGCGAGCAGTAGCAACACATTTCGAAGTAAAGCATTTTTATCTCCAACGCGACAGACTGTTGCCACACGAAAAAATGAGTGCGAAAATTAATGTTTTCAGAGTTTTTAATTAATATCTCGGCTGATTTAAGTTGTATGAAGATGGGAACAGTCGAAACGGCATTCCACGAATTTTTGGAATCGGAAATAATGTATTTAATGTTTGGCAATGCTTTTTTTATTTCATCGTAACACTTAGGAATTTTTTATTATCAAACTCTACGATTTGAAAGTGAGCAGTGGCAATACTTCTCCAAATAAAGCAGTTTTTTGTTTCCAGCGTGCGAGACTGTTGCCACTCGGAAAAATGAGGACCAAAATTAGCGTTTTCAGAGATTTTAATTAATATCTCTAATTTTAGCTATTTTTTTTTTGAAAAAAATTGAATGTCGATCTTTTCCAGGACCCAGAAAAGAATTGTAGAAAGTTTAATGACGATAGGCACAATCGCCAACAAACACGCAAACAGACATTCTTTATATATATATATATATGTGTGTGTGTATGTAATATATAAACATTTTCGTAAATGTAAGTGTAGTGGTTGAGAAGTATAAAGAATGAGATATTTAGATATTGTATTTTATACAAATTTAAAAATGCAAAAAAGTGAATATTTGGGTTTAAAACAGTTTTATAATTAAGATATACGTCTGCGACCAACGGCTACGAAAATAGTGTAAAGACTTTTACGGACACGGTGTGTATTCCAGATTTCTTATAATTAAATAACATTCTGTTGGGAATAAAAAAGGAACTTCGAAATTTTGTGACATCATCTACTGTCACTGCTATTAACTCCATTGATTTTCTTTTCCTTTTTATATATTCCGTGATTAATTTTGGTTTACGTCGATGAATTTTTAGAGAGGATCTGCTTAAAGCGCAACTTGGGTAAATGAACTAATAATCTTAATAGAAAACTGAAGGCAAATTTGGAAAAAACATTGTCTTGACAATTTAAATTTTAAGAACGTATGATAATAAAAGGTCGTTCACATATATTGTAATATACTTTTGAGTTTAGATAAGAGGCTTGCTAAATTTTAAAATAATCAGCGAAGAGGTTTTCTGATATTTTTATTTCGAAAACAGATAACAGGTCGATAAATCTTCTTATTATGCAATAAATATCTTTCAAAAATAAATTTAAATAAAATATTTTAAACTCTCGACATGGATTAGTGATAAAATTTCGCAACGGAACAAAATACAAAATTTAGAGTTAAGAATTTGTATAATAAAAGATAACAAAAGATAAAAGTCACTTCAAGAAAAATTTCGAAAAATTTTACTTCATAAAAAATGATTGCTAATCTGTTGGGCGCCTTTTTAAGTACACAAGTACGTGTTATTTCTTCACTTGAAAAATCTATCTTGATATAAATGATATGTCATCTTGATATGTCATCAATTCAAACGTTGCAACATCTGCAAACAGAAATTTTGGTAATAAACCGATTTCATCAACTACTAGTATATAATACTTTCCAACCGATGCATTGCCAGATTTGTAAGTTGGAAAGGCTGCCAACATAAGAAGAGAGCTTAGTACTTCCTTGCACGAAGCAAAGGAATTATTGCAATGGTGAAAAATTTCGGGTGTCATATTTCAACGAAAATATCCACTTACCGCTGTGGAATCCATTTAGACGATTTGTTTTCTTCACATCTGTACGTATGGACAGAATAAAGGGCTTTTTTTCCCAAAACGGATTGTAAAATGAATTTAAAATGGGTTCAGAGTGGATTTTGTTTCGTGACGTCTGTTATTCCTATGTATGTACCTAACATAACTCAAAAAAGATTAGCCGTAGAACGTTGAAATTTTATATATGGAACTGCTCATAACATTTATTTGTGCACCTTCCTTTTTGTTGCAATCAGCCACACCAAACGTATATGTATATGTATAATAATTATAAATTAATTATATGTCTGTAAATTGCGCACCTTTTGCTTTAAAAGTCGTTGAATTTTGTTGCTTTTATTTTTCGTTTAAGGTTTTTATGCCTTTAGTTAATCTGCACGCATTATTTGTAGAATTATCAAGAATTGAGAAGTTTAAGTGGCGCTAGGCCTAACGAAGCTGCCATTTTTTTACACTTGAAACTGTTAATAAAACAGTGAATTAAGTCAATTCGTGCAGCAACTTGAATATCCTTTTGTCCAGTGAGACCATATGTTATCTTCAATTTTATGGAGTGAAATTGTTATCTTCCTGCCCGCTAGCCGAATTGTTTTTTTTTGGCGTAGAAACTTTAATTTTAATTGTAGAAATCGTTTTTTAACTGCCAGAGTTTTTATATATTTTTTCCTTGCCATGAAGCGAGAAATTAATGTTTAGAGTAAGAAATATATTTCGAATGAAATTCGAGGAAATAAGTTTAAATGAAGTGCAGCAAAAAATTCGTTTTGATTCCCATTAGTCCGTGTCAGTTCTGAGTCGGCTGTTAGCTGCCAGTCGAAATGGTCGGGGCTTCGAGCAGCTGAGGCAAAAAATATGTGCTGTTAAGAAGGAAAACTTCGCAGAAGCAGAAGTGGCTCCCTTCCAACGAAAAGGGAAACAACTGCGCATGCGTGAAATATCTGTCGCCAAAAAGGGCCAAAGCTCGAAGCTGAATGTCGAAGTTGGTTTGGACAGGTTCGATCGTTACGTTTAGCAAGAGTTTAAACAAAGAATAGGTTCTTTGGTTTCAAGTAGCGATATGGACAATGGAAGTTCAACAGCCAGTGAAAGTGAAACTTCACCTAATATTTCATCATTTCCGAGTTTAAATTATCGCGAGAAGTCAAAGAACGATTCATCTTAACCTGTGTTCCTCAATTTTCTATACACGTCGCGGAGGGGGAAAATGTCGGCTAGGTACCAAAGAACCGGCACATCACAGAGGGAAAATTCTCGCCAACAGATTCCGTTGCCAAATCCCTTGGCGAATGTTCCCTTTTCTTTGTAGCGGCGTTACAGACAAAGTGGTTTACATTACGTCTATGGAGCCTTTCCTTCTTTACATAGAGGTTCTTTGGCTGAGGTATTCCACGGGAAGGCCTCGACGCAAATGTGACTTAATAAGCCTTCAAAGAAGTCATGTGGTGTCCGCAACAGATTTTTTTATATTTTTTCAGTTTACGCGTTGTATGAATTAACTAGTAAATATTACTATTATACCCGCTGTATAAGGATACTGTGGATAGTATACCCACTGTATAAGGATACTTTACCACACTGTATAAAGATACCAGCTGCCTTGATCGATATACGGGTTAGCGATGGTGGTGTCATATAGTAGGGCCTAGTTTTGTATCTCAGAGAAGGCTTTCATGTTTGTAAATGTATAGTGTCTATGCGGCCTGCAGGCAGTTAGCATACTGGCGTGTCGAAAATACTCTCGTGTGGTTTGGTGCTGGTGGATGACGAGTGGAAGATCCTTGGATCCATTGTTCTACGGAGTTCTGTCCATGAAAATCGGCATGCAGTTACATAGTTAGTGCAGTTGTACTATACCTGTGCGACTAGTGATAAAATTATTATGTCCAGCCGACTTCTACCTGTATTTGAATAAAGATACATCCCGTTATAAGGGTGCTCGTGGGCTTATGAGAATCAATCACTGTTCTAAAATACAAAAACCTTCATGCCGCCCAACCAGTATAGTGGTTAGCGTCACTGACTGCTGTGTTCGGGCCGGGTTCGAATATCGGAGAAGGCATGAACGTTTGTAAATGTATAGTGTCGATGCGGCATGGCGGCACTTTAAATGTGCGGCGAGTTGAAAGTCCTCTTGTGTGGTTTAGTGGAAGGGAAGAGGGGTGGGAGGCCCTCGGACCCGTTCCCCCGGGGTGCTGTCCGTCAAAATTGGGGGCGGAATTGAGCAAAATCGCTGTTTCACCTGTAAGGTGCTCAAGGCTGTTACCAACGACAGGCGCATCTTGAGCGTTCCTTGCCAAGAGGAATTTAATGGGCTTGGTCTGATTTTGCTGTCAGACAAGTGCGCATAAGTAACAACAACAACAGAAACCTTGATAAGCCTGCCTTGGTATAAAGGTGCCAACATTAATTTCCTACTTGAAAAGAGTAACTTTCTAAAGAGTGCAAAATCTTGACCCCAATTCAGCGTTTCTGCGATGTTGCTTTTTCATGAAGCTGTCCAAGATACGGAGGAAATAATGCGGTGAAAATGAGACCTTTATGGTGCCCTGGAATTAAAGTGCCCAAATCCTCCTGAAGGTCAGTTTCTAACTTGGAAAACAAATTTCCTAAAACGTGCGGACACTTTATGCTAATTCAGCATCTTTGTGAAGTTTCCTTTTTTTATAAAAGTGCTGAGGATTTATTCCACCCTCAGCTTAATTAATTAAATAATCAACAACGCGGAAGAAAATCGGACCTGCGTAACGGTGACTCGTCATAAAGGTCCTAGCATCCTTATGAAGGTTGCTTTTCAAGTTGGAAATTGATCTTCATAAGGCTGCCGTACCTTTATGTCGGAACACCTTTATGAAGGTTTCTGTCTTTTAGAACAGCTGCTGACCTGCATAAGGGAACTGGCATCCAGGACAAACGCACAAGAGCGTTCTCTTCATATTAATCGGAGTAATACGGGGAATGACGGTTACGGTTCACTTAAAATCACAAGTAATCCGACAGAAGTTAAGAAAATGAAGGAACGAGGAATAACCCATTGCTTAAAATCATTGTTAACAAATCAGCTATATTTTCAAGCGACTCGACCTGAAGATTAAGTTAATTTCGTTATGTCAATTAAACATGTATCCAAAACTAAAAGATAATACGCAATAAGGTTAGGTTAAGTAATTTGATTAAGGCAAAACAGACGAGGGCTGTCCTCCTCACGGGAGGGATGCCTTCATGCAGGACTTTCTACGGTGATCTAGCTCAAATTTACGTTACAAATAGAGAAAAACTATGAAAACCAAAAATGCAGTCAACCCCTTCGTTTTGGATCGAACTCGAGTCGAACTTTCAGTATTCAGCGGTTTAACCACTCGCCAACTCGAGGGGCAAATAGTATTACAGTATTAGAATAAACAGTGTTAGTTTGGCTTGGTTTATATGATTATGGCAAATCACGATTAGGGTAGCTGCATAAGAGGAAGGCTGCCTTCGAGGAAGACTTTCTAAGAGAAATTGGTTCGTATTTATGTTACATGCGGAAAAAAAACCCATGGAAATATCTATGTAGCCAGCCGGTTTGCCTGGAATCGAACCCAGGCTGAATTAATAATGTTCAGCAATTTTACCGCTCAGCCGCCGGTGGGCACTAATCATTGTCAGAAATAAAGAAAAAAAATGTACTGCAAACAATAGAAGGATAAACATCACTAGACGTGAAGAAATGTATACATAAACTCATCAACGGGCACGGTAATCGAGAAGACTACCCTATACGGGGCAGTCGTAAGGGCAGAACTGATGACAAAAGGAAAGAAAAAAAAGGCGCCATGTAATCTAGCTTGTCTTCCTTCTCAACTTCGCAGGAAGCTGCAGAACAAAATCAGATGCAGCCTTCTTTCAAATCGCTAAAAGTACACCGCTTTTTATACAGGCTGAACAAGAATTCCACAAGACAACAGTACTGCAACTACAAAAGTATAGCCATTACAACACCATAGAATGTATTAGGGGCAGCCAATAAATAACGAGTCAGATGCAAGTCGCATAATGTCGTGTTCGTAGAAATCCTTTGGTTGCTGTTTGAACCAATTATGCAAGCATTGACTTCATCATCCGTTTGAAATAGGTGTCCGCGTACTGCTTTTTTGAGTTCACCGATGATGTGGAAGTCACACGGAGACAGATCTGGACTGTGAGGGGGTGGCTCAAGACTTGCCACTTGAACTTCTGCAGACATTCCTTTGTTGCCTTGACTGTGTGTGATCTAGCATTGTCGTGCAACAGGATGACACCAAGAGAAAGTTTATCAGGATGTTTCGATTTGATTGCATTCCTAAGAGTCAATAAGGTTTCACAATACCGCTGAGCATTTACTGCAGCTCCATGCTCTAGGAAATCGACGAAGAGCAATACCTTGTGATCGAAGAAGAACGAAAGCAGTATTAGTGTGGAGAGCCCTGAAGTTTTTTGGTGGAGGAGAATCTATGTGCTTTTACTAAAGAATTTACCGTTTTGACTTGGCCTGAAAGTGGTGCACCAACTTTCATCACCAGTAACAAATGCTGAAAAAAACTCGTCCCCATCGTCGTTGTAACGCTGCAGTGCTTGCAAAGACATGGCCATGCGACATCCCTCTTGTTCCAATGTCAAATGATGAGGAATCCAATGCGCCCACATTTTAAGGAATTTCAACCTGTCCTTGATAATTTCGTGAATTTTACCATGGCTAAGCCCAACTGGTACAGAAATGTAGTCTACTATTAAACAACGTTCTTTCTTTATGAGCTCATCCACTTTCGCAACATGCTTTTCTGTGACACACTTCGGTGCTCCACTCCGCGGGTCACCACCGATTGAAATGCGTCTTTCGCGAAAGTGCTTGTTCCAGTCCTGAACTCCTGCCCGTGACATACAGTACTCCCCATAGATCATTTTCATTTGTCTATGAATTTCACGTCCTCCTACACCTTCCTCTGTGAAAAAATGCAGAGTACACCGCTGCTCTGCTTTGGATGCATCTATTCCGGGTCGCTTTCAAAAACGAAATGACTGGACGTGGCTGATGCTCGTTTATCATCCTTTCCTAATTCCCTGCCGGACAAGTAACGGCATCTTGTAAGAGAAACGCTCATGAATCTTTAGGCCACACCCAACTTTCCATTTCCGACCCATCTGCACTTTTCTATATACCCTACGTTTTGTGCAATATTCACTGACTCGTTATTTATTGACTGGGCCTCATGTAACAGAGAAGTACAAGACACTAGCCCACCCATATGAGCAACACTCAGATAAGAAAAACAACATCACTTAAAGGATAAAAAAAGAAGAAAGCGAAAAGTAATTCCCCCAATTTTATATGGAAATTTCCGGCATAGAAATAGGCAAAGGCAGCGCAATCAAATTCTACCTAGACCTCAACTCGAAAATTAACAAAAACTGCACTTATATCGACAAAACAGTGTATTGCAAGTGGAATCAGTAGCACTCCTGGAGGCATAATATAGCATCATAAGTTTCCTAAAAGCATCATATATCTTGAGAAACAGTCTCTCAGTGATAAAAGAAACCCTCGCGAACCCCCACGACAGATGAGATTTAATCCAAGAGATTGCAGAAATAACTTCAATATCACAACATCAGCACTTCTTTGTCACCTGACGGAAAACACATGGAGGGCAAAAGGTAACGAGGAGGCTAGCCAAAGAAGTAACATGCGGTCAAAATACACAAAATTTGTGAGTGGCGTACCCTGCCTCATACCTCAAGAAATTCATAACCAACGAATATAAAGCTGAATGGCAAAACTGGTGGCACAAGGCTGAAAAAGACAGAAAGACTATGAATTGTTCCCAAAAGTCATGAATTGTTTCCAAAAGTTCAATATCAAGAGAAATAACGTAGTTCATATCAAGACATGGCCCCTTTCTTTCGTATTTTATGCAAGGAACTTAGCTACATCAGATCAGTGTTATGTGGAAAAAGACAGGTCTCGAACACTACTCATTTAAATGCTCCCTCACAGCTGAATATCATCTTAAAATTCCGAACTCAGAAAGCGAAATAAACCCTTTTATAAGGTATTTATTTGGAAGAAGCTGGACAATATCCACATTACCTATGATTAAAAAATGAGTGTCCAGTGCATTTCACCATATCCATATAAATAATAGAAGAATAAACATCATTAGAAAATGAAGAAAAGAATACACTATAAATAACAGAAGACTAAACATCATTAGAAATGAAGAAAGGAATACACTGTAAACAATATAAAAATAAAGGTAATTAGAAATGAAGAAAAGAACGCATAATAAATAACAGAAGAATAAACATCATTAGAAATGGAAAAAGAAATACACTGTAAACAACATAAAATAAAGGTAATTAGAAATGAAGAAAGAAATGCATAATAAATAACAGAAGAATAAACATCATTAGAAATGAAAAAAGGAATACACTGTAAACAACATAAAATAAAGTAATTAGAAATGAAGAAAAGAATGCATAATAAATAACAGAAGAATAAACATCATTAGAAATGAAAAAAGGAATACACTGTAAACAACATAAAAATAAAGGTAATTAGAAATGAAGAAAAGAAAACATAATAAATAATAGAAGAATAAACGTAATTAGAAAATGAAGAAAAGAATACACTCTAAATAACAGACGAATAAACGTAATTAGAAATGAAAATAATATGCTGTAAATAACAAAAGAATAAACATCATTAGAAATGAAGAAAGGAATACTTTGTAAATTACAGAAGAGTAAACATTATTAAAAATGAGGAAAGAAACCCACTGTATTACAGAAAGACATAAATACACTATATCACAGAAAGAAAGCAATACACGCATGATAAAGAATAAAAGAATAACATAATTTAAAAGAACAAAGGAATGTACTGTAAATAATAGAATAATTTTAATTAGAAATGAAGAAAGAAATACACTGTAAATAATAGAATAAAAATAATTAGAAATGAAAAAAGGAATGTAATTGCTGAGTAAACATTATTAAAAATGAAGAAAGAAATACACTACATCACAGAAAGAAAGAAATACACAGACTATAAATAATACAATAATAACATAAATGAAGAAAGAAGAACACTGTTATAATAAAATAAAGATTATTAGATATGAAGACAGGAATACCTTGTTAAGTAATAGAATGAAGATAATTAGAAATGAAGAATGGAACACATTGTAAATAAGAGAAGAATAAACATTATTAGAAATGAAGAAATTAAGTTAACGATGGTATTGGAAAACAGTTTTCACTTTCTTTTCTCTTTTTCATTTTCCGTTGGCAGTTTTGTTTCCCGCTGAAAATTAGTGATATTTATGTTTTCAAAATTTTGCAGTAACAAACTTAACTTTTTATTTTAGAGAGGGATCGATTATTCCGCAGTTTAGGAATTGATTGTACACTCACGTTTGTGAAAATTGCAACACCAAGAAGGAATCGTCATAATTGAATGCAATTTAATACACAGTTGAGTGGCAGTGGTACAAATAAATGATTAAATGTTCAAAGCAAACAAACAAGAACAAGAGATCAGAATCAGTATTTTGTGTGGCCACCACGCGCCGCAATAAGTGCTGC
>KK121781.1:38248-51460 GCA_000611955.2 Stegodyphus mimosarum
GCCGAGACTGCCTAGGTACAGATCCTAGCCAGTAGCTTCGCAGAGTTCTCTACGTCGACGATTGAGTTAACGTTTACCACTAGCAGATAAACACCGATAACCATACACGCCTCGCTACAGCCGTCTATTTATTCGGATCCATCAGCCGTTCAGAGGGCGCTGCTCAGCATACGCATGCGCTACGGATTTGCAATTCTAATCATTTGCATATCATGCGCTACTTTGCATTTCCTGAAAATTTCAGCTCACTCGCGTAAGTCCTTCATGGTGTTGCAATTTTCACAAACGTGAGTGTATAACAGTTGCCCACAGATATACATGTCGTAAGATTTATCGTTTGGAAAGGTTGCAGACACACGAGCTAAACTTCAGTTTCTATCTTTTCCAAATTTACAAAAATAAGAATCATGCGCAAGAAAGAGTAAATAATTTTCATGATTAAATCAAATAGATAAGTTTTGAAATTTCCCATTGTGGTGTCCACATGTCAGTGATGCAAATTCCGAGCTTTGGAAAATCCCATTCTAAATCTTTACCCTGATTGTTAGAATAAATTAGTGTCCCTTTTCCATAATGAAACCCGGCAACGTCAAAAACAAACGAGCGCCAAACGATATATATTGCTGAGAGAGAACTCTATCTATTTTCAGAAGCAAATATCTTAAAAAGATTTTGTATTTGCGCTTCATTCTTTTCAGCATGTTACTGATAGTATTGCCTAATAGGTAAGCCTGAAGCTATTTAAAACTTTTAAATGAATCTTTTGTAAATTTCTTATATCAACATGTCGATTTAAATGTTTTGTAAAGACCGTTAACTTTGATTTGTATTCTATTTGTGTTCTATTTGAGTTAAGTAAGGCCTTCAACTTGTTTAATAAAGATTTCATATTTCATAGTTATTCCAACTTATGATTCTTTAATAAAACTGGGCTAAATAGATGATCGCGTGCTCAAATGCCTTAACTGTATTAAATGCACAACGTATCACTAATGCGTCCATTTGCAGTCTTTCCCTTGTTAAATAGGGTATTTTCCCTATTTAACAATTTTCCCTATTTATAGGGAAAATTTAATTACCCTATTTATTAAATAGGGAAAATCCCTATTTAATAAAAAGGGTATACCCTATTTATAATAATACCCTATTTATTAAATAGGGAAAATGTCCCTTGTATATCTAGTCATAGCCGGTTGAGGGTATAAAAAATAAAATCTACGAGAATCTTCTAATTTGGTTCCTCAGACTTTAATTTAATACTTAAAATTTTTTTTATTATATTTAGCTTTGACATTAGAACCATCTTCAGTGGAGTTGAAAATTTTTCGTGTGTTTCTCTTACATTATGTTACTTAACAATATAATTTATTCTCTCGATTTAGGAAACTTGTCATTGCATGAAACACAAGATCTTTAATATATGTTCCATTGGGCATAGAAAAATAAAAAGTTTCATTCATTCAAAAAGTTTTATTCTATTTGATTTTTGATACTTAGTTTATCTTTCAAATTATAACACTTTAACAAACTGAGTAACTATTGGAATAAAATTATTATTATTTTTTTTAAATTATAGAAGAGTCATAAATTTAAATTATAGAAGCTTTAAACTTTACAAGCGTGCAGTTTCAGTGAAGAGCAATTTGAGTGTAGTTTCCCTCCAAAAAACTGAATTGTTTGAACCATGACAAAGCGTACGATGCTATTTAGTTAAGAAGAAAGGTGTCTTCGTGGAGGAATTTCTGAGAAAACTGATTCATTTTCTGGTTACGTATAGGAAAAGTACGAAGCTAGCCTGTTTGCGGAGATGTGAATCCTGGTAAAAGGAGCAGTGCAGAATGATCAGCGCTGACTGTTCATTGGGCGCTGAAAAATATTCTGCAGTTCAATTGAGGATTACAAAATCTGTTAAATTTTTTTTCATAGTTACCAAATTTGTTTAGCAATAATTTCTCAAACTATTAGCCCTCTCTTGTTTAAGAAATTTCCGCTTTCGCTGTCAGGAATACACAGAAGTTTCGATGAGCAGAAGTTTGAAAGGAGAGAGAGAGAAAAAATCGTACAATCAAAAATACGGTTTTCACAAAATGCACCTGAAAAGGCGTCTGATATTTTATATAGATAAGAATATAACTATAACACATAAAAACAAACACTTTCAGTGTATTTCAACGATAAAACATAGTTCAGTAGACTACGTTGTAGAGCCATTAGGATTTTTTTGGAAGCAGAAGTTTGAAAAATGAGCAATTCCTTCTCCGGGAATCGAACCACGGACATCTCGGTTACGCGTCGAGCGTGCTGACCACTACACCACGAAGGCATGCAAAGAAGGCGGGAGAAATATTTTATATACTCCTCCCTTTTAAAGGGCGACTGGGGATTAGGGGCCCCAATCGCCAAATCCTGGTGGTGGAGAATCATCATCCACCACCTTTTAGTTCGGGCGCCACTTGTAGAGCCATTAGGTTATTTGGAAGCAGAAGAGATGAAAAATGAGCAACGCCATCGCCGGGAATCGAACCACGGACGTCTCGGTTACGCGTCGAGCGTGCTGGCTACTACACCACGAAGGCAGGCGAAGAAAGCCGGAGAAATACCTTATAAGGTTTTCTGAAATGTAATTAAAATAAAGAAATTTAATTTTTTAAGCTTATAGAATCTCACCTTGCATATACGAAGTCGAGATTCTGGAAGATTAGGCGAATTATCATTTTTTCATGTAAGAAAACAGAGAATATAAGAAGGGTGTAAAAGACCCTTTCATTAAGAACTCAAATAGTTAACAGAAGGCACTTGTTGTGCTTACAAAACCAGCCAGCATCTATGGTGTGACTCAAAAGATAGAATTTCAGATTAAATTAAGTGATAAATTACCAAAGATTACCCAGAAAGGGTTAACGCTCAAACCTATACCGGCGTAACAAGCACTATAGGCAAGAATAAAACATTGCCAAAGATAGTTTTATTGTATAATTTCAGCTGGTAACGTGGTCTTTAACAGGCGGAACACTCTCTGTCTAAACAGTCTAAAACACCTCCCTTTAAATATTGTTTCTTTCTAACTCATTCGAATATGAGCGAACTAAAATCAGCATTCTGGCAGGAAAACGGAAAGGGAGGGCGACAGTAAAGATACGTAAAATAATTGGCTAGATTAAAAATAAAATCTTAAAGGTTTGAGATTTTAAATTACGTCCAAAGGGGCGTTTTATTAACGTTTTGTGTGCTACTTTTATTTATTAAATATCATGTTCTTCGCACTTAAACCATAAAATTCAGTTCAACAGCAATATCGCAAAATAATTTTAAAATGAACATATCTTTAGAATTTCCGATACACTGTTCCGCGTGCTGGAGATAAAAATTACATATTTCCCATAGAGTGTTTCAATTGCTCGCTTTTAAATCGTTTGAGTTCGTTCATCAAAAATTCGTTAAAGGTTTACAAAATATAAAATAGATAATAAAGCAAATTCCAAATTTGGGCTTCCAGATGCGCATATTCGGGTGGAAAAGTACATTATTCAAAATTGGATGTCTCTTTAAGTACTGTTGTTTTATCACATTTGGGGAAATATACATACATGTATGCCGATTCTTCATTATTTAGTTTTTTTTAAATATAATACAGGGCGATAACATTTAGTGGCAACAATTTGAAGTGATACAGTCGTTTATAGTGAATCAACGCAAAATCGCAAAACGAAAACAATAGTCCTTCAGCGACAGAGCCTCTTTGGATTAATAAATACTTTACAAGCTTATATGCCTATTGAATTATCATTATTATTATTATTATTATTATTAGAGTACATGCCGTTGTGATAATTAAAATAAAAATTAAAACAATAAAAATGCAAGCAGAAAAAATAAGTAATATAAACGTAATAAAAATGTAAGTGCATAAATATTATAAAATATAAAAGGTGTGCAAGGGAAACCATTGGACCTACTCATGAGGATAAGTATATATGGTAGAATAACACAAGATAAAGATCCAAAGCTTTGTAAAGATCTTCCTAAAGAAAACACTTAGAACTTCAGAATAATCACTGAAGTCATAGCACTTACCCAAACACATTTCCGTACTTCTTGGCAAGTGCCGCAAAAGTCTTATATGGTTCACTACCCACAAATGGTAAATAACCTACTATCGGCAAGCTAGTTGGGCCAGGAGGTAACTTGTTTCTCTTACTTGAAAAAAAATATATCATCGCATAGGCAGAAACTAGTGCCATTAAAATAGTGCTAATTCCTAATTCAGGATTGTCCATGGCATTCTGGATAGTTCTCAAGATAAAATTTAAAGCCATGGAGAAGCAGAAATTATGAAATCTTATCCTTTAATTACGGAAGTAGAATAATATGCAAGAGAAATCGAACGTTTTGTGTTTTATATAATTTATCATTATCGTATCTATCCCTTTCTGATTCAGAAGAAGAGATCTTACTTTTAGCTCAAAACTGATAATAAATAAATATTTTTATAGGGTTGATATCGTATCTGGCAGCGCGTTGATATCGTACTGTTGCCACTCACCTTCTGTGAAGAGTGTTAACATTTCGTGCAGATGTTTTGTGCAAAAAGTCACTAATTTTGCAGAAATAAAAATCAGAAGGTTTTTTTAAAAAAAGTGAATAATAATAACAAATGAATAATAATGAGAAAGGAGTAATAATAACAAGGGAATAATAATGAAAAGTGATTAATAATGAGAAGTGGTTAATAATAACAAGTAAACAAGTGAGTAATAATGAAAGGTGAATAATAATAACAAGTGAATAATAATGAAAAGTGAATAATAATGAAAAGTGAATAATAATAACAAGTTAATCTGACGTCGAAAACTGACATACATTTAAATATTTCGAAAGAATTACACGGAAAAAATAATTTATCGTTAAAAAATTAAGTAATTAAAATTAATTTTAGCATATTAACACTAGCATTTTTCTTTGGAAAAAAATTTAAATGCTGGAATTTATAAGTTTTTTTAATCTTGTTAAATTCCAGAATCAAGTTAATTGGAAATCACAAGACTCACATTTTAAAACGCGGTTTCGTTTGATTTGTTTAATTACAGCAAAGAACAATAGAGTTATTTATTTTAAGGCAAGAATGCTTTCGTGAAGGACTTTGTGAGGAAAACTGTCTCGTATCCACGTTACATTTAGAGAGAAAAGCGCGAAAATGCCCATGCAGCCAGCTTTTTTGCGGGCATTTGAACCACAGTCGAACTATACTGTTCAAAATTTGGTGCAAGGTTTCACCAAATTATGGTACTGAAGAATTTGCAACCAAAAGATGGTGAAAGATTGAACCATTATTTGGTGCTTTCGTTGGACCATTATTTGGTAATAGGTTGAACCATTATTTGGTGCTTTAGCTGAACCATTATTTGGTAATAGGGTTGAATCAAGAATTGGCAATGTGTTGAACCAAGAATAGGGAATGTTGAACGATGAATTAGGAATACATTAAATGGACTATAGTACAATATGGATTGAGAATACCTTAAACCATTAATTATAATTATGTTTACCATTAACTGTAATTATTTTGAGCCATTAACTGTAAATTATAGGAAGTTATTTGAGATCTCAGGCATAAAACTTTATATTATCCATTTTCTGGTATTTTGTTTTATTCAGTTACTGCTATGGCTCCCTTCTCCTGGTACTTTTTTATTCATAACTGTTGTGGGTAAGCAATTTGGAAATTATAATTGTCAATAATAATTTCCAAAATAATAATATATAATTATTGACAATTTGGCTAGCATAGCAATCTGGGTTGTTTGTATAATATTATGATTCAGTTTTGACAGAATGAAAGTAAAAAATATGTATCATTAAAATACATACTTATACATAGACATAAATAAAAATAACATAAATAAAAATATATTTTTGCAAAATTAAATGCCTTACACGCCAATAGAAATAAGCTAAAATATAACTGCTCACTGCAAAAAAAAATTCATGTTTGATGTACCTTTACTTGTAATTTAAATTGCATTTATTATTATTATTATTATTATTACCTTTGTTGTTTATCTCCTCTAAATATACCCTCCAAACATTAGAAAAGCAGATTTAACATACTCATGAAAAGTTATTAAATCATTTTCATACAAGTTTCTTAGTTTTTTATACATCCTCATGTGAAAATTCTGTAAACTAGCAGCTTTTTTGTTTAGTATTATCACATTACTTAACAAAATTCTAATGATTTATCATAGTTTGTCTTGACATAATCTTTAACCAGTACAATTAAATCACAGCTATGTATGCTTGTAGAATAGCAAATCAGTATGTCTGTAGAATAGCAAATCAGTATAATTTCCATAGGAGGGATCATAATCTGTTGTCGTACTGGTGAAATGTCTGGAAAGCCATTTGAGGTTGCTATGGGCACACCTAAATTGCCACATAAATATATTTTGGCAACATTGTAGGTTTGAAATAATAAAATAAACACTTTGATGCTGGTATAACATGTAATCCAGCTAATTTTCTTAATGATGTGTATTTTTTTATGTTTAATGTTTTGTAATTCTTATAATTCTGTATTTTTTAATAAATATACCTTTAGATGTGTAAGTATATTAATATAATAAGGTGTGTAAATTATAGATTTGAATTTTTTTAAATATCAGTGGACTGTATGCTCTACCAGCAGCAACACTTTCTCATAAGAAGTACATAAACACATTGCGATATAAATATTTTTGGCGGCAGGGTGTGTTGCTGGGTTCGAGTATAACCAGAAAATACCCCCTCCTTTTTTTAATATAAAATCTTGACTATATCAAAATATTGATGTTCGGCCAGCCATATATTTGGTATTCAACCCCAGTATTTGACAAAAATTGTTTTGTAATGCATCTTCCTTTTTACTTCATTGTACGAAGCAAAAAGGAAATACTGTAATAGCGAAAAATTTCGGGTATCATATTTCAACGAAAATATCCATTTTGACAGCTATCGAATGCAATTTAACTGTGGTTTTGCGTGACATCTGTACGTAAGGACAGAATAAAGGACTATTCCCCTCAAAGAAAATTATAAAATTGATTTAAAACGAATTCTGAAGAGAATTTTTCTTGGTGTCTCTACATACGTATATTCGTATGGATCTCGGATAACTCCAAAACGAGTAGCCTCAGAACGTTGAAATTTTGTATATATGACTGCTATTATAGCATGTAGATGTGCACCTCCTGTTTTGGTTGCAATCGGCTGCACCAAAAGTATATATATATATATATATATATATATTTACTTTTTAATGTTAGCTGCTGCCTTGCATACAGGTATGTTCAATTTATTTCTCTTTATTAATGCAATTAGTCTTAACAAGACACTTGCGTTTTATTTTGTTTTATTTCTTGTTTTGGTTAACTAAGTCTCACTTTTCTAGCTCAATGGGATCTCCCTTTAAATTATGTAATTTTTGACTCATGCCTAATTGGCTACTTTTGTTTATTTTTACATTAGTTTTACCAAGTTTTTGTAAACTTTAATCAGTAGTACTTTTATTTGTTTTAAATTTTATGGCAGGCGCGTGTATTGAGACCTACGGTATTATGTAGATTTATATCTATTTTTATCTGTTTAAGTTTTTTCGCTTTTGTTTCAATTATTGTCGTTTGACGAAACGCGTAATGGAGTTTAGCTATGCACGAGATGTGGCGCTTTTCCCTTGATAAGTCCGCAATAAGCTTGACGTAGTCTAAATTGCCATTTATTGCCATTCTTTGTAATTTTTCTGGTGTTTTATTTTATTTTAGTTTGTGCTTTAAATGGTTTTTATTTTTACGGAGGAAAAAAATAAATTTTGAATTTCTTGAATACCAATATTTAGTTTTTAGTTTTTTTTGGGTTACTTTTAACTTTGAGTAATTAACTTTTGTTAATTACTCAACTCATAAGTTAACTCATAAGTTTTTAAACTCGGGAACATAGAACGTAGGTATCAATTTTACTTTTAGGCGATTGTCTTTAGAATTTTTCTCTTTTTAAAATTTTCTTCCTTATGCTTACCTTTAATTTCAATTTTACAGCTTAATGCGCAAAATTCTTGACCAAAAAGGTCTCTAATTTCTTCTACTACTTCCTATAAATCATTTTTCATTCTTATATGTTGGTAAATTGCACATTTTTTGCTATTAAAATGATGGAATTATGTTGTTCTTATCTCCCGGTTAAGGTTTTCACATCTTCAGAAAATCTGCATGCAATATTTGTAGAATTATAAACAATTTAAAAGTTGTTTAAGTGCGGCTAAACCTAATTATGTTTACTGAAACAGCCATAATTTTTTACATTTGAAACTTAACAGAGTAGTGGATTTATTGCAAATCTAGAGAAACTAAACTTCGCAACAACAGAGATAACGCCTTCTTTTATTACTGCAAATTAAATCATGCTTAACTCATTCTGGAATTTATTCTAGGAAATAGAAGTAAGTCTTTAAGATTTACTTCGTAATTTTTAATATATATATATATATATCTCAAAATATTATATAATAATATTTTGAGATTTGATATATTTTACCTTGTCGCGAAGTGAGAATTAAATTATTTGAATGTGAAATTCTGAACCGTCTGTGAAAAACGGTTTCTTTTTTTCTGTTTATTTGTTTAATTTCTTTTATACATCCTTTTAGATTTATTATAGTATTTGAATAGAACATGGGGAGCATTAAATAATCCTCAGATGATATGCATAATTTTTGTGCATTCTCAGTTATAAAATGAATGAGATGTAAGTCTGTTAAGTGACCATAGGCCAGATTGTCGCTATGGTAAACAAATACAGTGAATTTTAAAGAGTGCATTTATTCTACTGTGTTTTATGCGCTATCGACGAAGTAGATCTAATTCAAACCAATAAGTTTAAATGAAATGCAACAAAAAATGCATATAATTTGATATTCCCCGTATAAGGAAGTCATGCTGTGTATACATCAGATTTTTTATTTTATTTCTGTTTCTCCTATAGTTAGTTATCATTAAAGTAAAATTTACATTTTGATACCAGTAATGGTATGGTTGAAACTGTTTACTCCTGCATTTAGACCCAGGTTTGAATCCGTGAAAACGGACTAGTTTAACCGTCTCAATCGCAACCTTGGCTGGCATTCTGCCAAAACGCATAGACTCGTCGAAAAGGGACGTTATTACTTGCTGCGACATGAAAGGTCACGTGAAAATCTTTTCTTCTCCGGAAAGAAATATGTTGGAGGGAAAGAAAATCCTCATCCTTCCACCCTATTTTGAAGATAATTCGGTCCGAATGGCGCATGCGTGTTTGCGCTCATGGTGGCGGATGAGGCGGTCGAACTGCGAGTTTGGCTAACAGTTGAAGGCTTAGGTAGACGAGAGGCCAATTTACTAACAAGTGAAAGTATATTTGAATCTGTGTTAAAGGAAATTATAAAATTAAAACACTGAAGTAAGTTTGAAATTATTATATGCTTCAGTAGAACGAATTCAAGAAAGTAGAATTAGCAACTGTTTTGCTGTATTTGCAAAAATCCAGAGAACATTTCTAGTTCCACGAAGAACTCTAGCGTTCTTTCTTTAGCTTCAAAAACCGAAATTATTAAGTTATTTGGAAAGATTGTCTGGAATATTTCCAAATTCTTGCGTGGAAATCAATTCTGAGAGTAGCAAATCGAAGAAACTACTCATCAGAATAATGCTTTTTTAAAGGAAACCATTGAAAAATCAATTCATAAGTTTCTTGAAGACCCGGAAGAAAAACTTACAAACCCAACGACACTGAAAGTTGACTTTTCATCATTTGAGGAAACGAATAAAAGAACAAAAAACTTAGATTTGTTATTTGATGCCCTGAAAACTATAAAACCAAGCTCAGTAGCTAGTGAACGAGTATTTTCAATTTTGGGCAATATTGTGTCCAAAATAAGAACAAGGCTTAACCATTGTCAAGTGGATATTTTATGTTTTTTAAAATCCCATTTTCTTAGGAGGCTTTAAAATTATTTAAAATAATATAAATATTATTTGAAATTTTTGTTTGAGTTTTCTTTATTTTATGTAAGTAATATGTATATGTAATCTTTAATTTCATATTTTGACTTTCATATTGACTTCGCTTTTTTGCGTTAAGTCAGTGTTTCTCAACCGGTGGTACGCAAGAGAAAAATAGGTGGTACGCAAAGAAACAAAGTATTTTTTACTATTAAATTAAAAAATTAAGTACCCTGATATCCTGTTTAAGTATTTTTACTAACATTCCTAAATTTATGCGATCTGAGCTTCGTTCAAGGTCAATAGCCACTCATAAACATTAGCAAAATAATCCGTTTTTATTTTCATAAATATTCCTTTAGCCATGGGTATAACAAAACTTGTCATGAATGATATTTTTAAAAGGAGTAATAGAAATGGATACACGGGAAAGTAAAACAATTTTAATCACAATTTAAGAGAATTCGCGAAATTTAAGAGAAAGCTACGCCGGAAAAGTAAAAATACAACAACGCGTGCATTTAACATTTAATAAATAGATATTGTAATTGTACTGTTTTGCTATTCAGAAAAATTGAGAAAATAGATTTTACCAGAATATTCTCGTGAATGATTAAAAAGCTTATAAAAGCCGGATTAAAACATCTCAGCTCAGTTGTTTTAAGCGAACTGTAGTTGTTTACTTAGTGCTGTTATTGATTGTAGAGAATTCGCGGTGACATTGGATAAGTTTTCTCTGTACTTTGAGTTCTGTTTATATTTTAAGTAGTTCAAAATATAATTAGTGGGAGATATTGTGATATTGTATGAATATCTCTGAGGAAATGTTTCACCATTTTGTTTTATTTCTTGTGTAAAGAATAAATTTTATTAACTTTTTATTTACTTGTGCATTCAATCCATCACGAACCCGTACTCACGCAACACTATATTTAATAGGAAATAAAAATAAGATCCTATAAAAAGACGATACTATCTTATTAATTCCTGTAGAGTTGATTAGTTTATTAGCATGTCTACACTTTATACCGCCACCATTTTGGGCTCATATTGCTCTGTTTTGGATTAGAATAATTTTCTTACGTCGATTTGCTGTCTCTAGCAGCACGTATGTTGTGTTCTTGTTGTTTCTATTCCTTACTTTTGTAAACTATTTGAGAATATCGTCGTTTGTTTTTGAAGAACTTGAAATATATTGTGCATTTAAATATTTGTAAAAAAATAATAAAACAAACGTAGATGTTTAAAATGAAAAAAATGGCTAGGACTGACTAAGCGAAAAAGGGATGATTCACAGGTGATGGACCTAGGATAATTTACTAGCACTAAGAATATTGAAAAGAAAATAAAAATTATTTATAGAAAATATAATGAAAGTTATTTATCATTTGGGTTACTTGGAATGGAGATGAAATGGATTCTAAAGCTCAGTGTGCAGTTTGGGGTAAATTATCATCCAATCAAAGTATGGAATCATCGTTTCATAAAAGACATCTTGAATCTGAGTATGTCAATTTAAAGAATAAATCTGAAGAATATTTTAAGAGAAAATTATCAGAGTTCAAAAGCAGTAAACAAGTAAGGAAAGGTTTTGTTACTTTAAGTGAAAAATCTTTGGAAGCTAATTATCTAGTAAACCTAAGAACTGTCAAGACTGGGCAGGCTTACACTATTGGAGAAAACCTGATATTACCAGCAGTTACAGATATCGTTTTAACATTATTCAACGAAAAAGTGGCTAGCAATTTTAATAATATACCGTTATCAAATGATACAGTCGCAGAATTCATGAAATGGCAAATTCCATAAAAGCGACATTTATTCAAAAAATAAAACGCAGTGAGTATTTCGCACTGCAGTTGGATGAAAGTACTGATATAATGAACTTTTTCTAATTAATAATTTACATACGTTTCGAAGAAGATAAACGAATTGCAGAAGAGTATTTATTTTGTGAACCTCTTCATGATAGAGTAACTGCAAAGAAAATTTCCAAAGTAACTGACAATTTTATGTCTGAGAATGACAGTGCATTGCCGTATGCAGTGACCGAGCTCGGGCTTTAGCAGGAAAACATTCCGGCGTTATTTCTCATATAAAGAAAGTCCCACCTAAAACTAAATTTACGCTGTCCTCCATTCATCGTGAAGATTTAATAGCTAAAAGAATCCCAGAAAACCTGAAAATCGTTTTGAATCCAGCTGCGAAAATTGTTAATTTTATTAAAAGTCGAACTTTAAATTCAAGAATATTTACAATTTTATTCCAAGAGATGGGCAGGAAATATGAAACGCTTTTGTTACATTCCGAAGCAAGATAGTTATCGAAAGGCAAAATTTTAAATCGTCTTTCTCAACTTCGATCAGAAATTAAAATTTTCCACTGTGATTCAAAATTTAAATTGCAAAATTGTTTATGTAGTGAATTATTGTTGGCACGTTTAGCATATTTAGTTGATATTTTTGGAAAATTTAATGAGTTAAATTTAGAATTACGAAGTATTAATTTGTTTACCATTAGAGATAAAATAAATGCAATGATAAAAAACTCGAGTTAATAATGGAAAAAATTGGATAATAATATTTTAAGCTTTTTACCACTTTTAGAAAATTTTCTAACCGAAACTAATTTGAAAAAAAAAATTAGCATCATACATTAAAACTCGTTATTCATTTTGTTAAAATGTACCTGAAATTTTATCTCCAAAGAAAAGAACAATTGCTAGAAATTTTCTTTATCGAACTCTAAACTGAAGATTTTAAAAATAACACATTTGTTGACGTTTGGCTGAACCGGACAAAAGAATTTAAAGACATTTGAAATACAGCTATTAAATTTTTATTGCCTTTTTGCACAAGCTGTTTGTGTGAATAAGGATTTTCTTTCATGGCATATTTGAAAAATAAATACAGAACAAAATTGAAAGTGGGTCCTAATTAGTCCAAAGGGATTTAGTCCCGAAGGACTATTACTTTCGTTTTTCGATTTTGCGTCGATTCACTCTGAATGCCCGTTTCACTTTTCAAATTGTTGCCACTAAATGTTATCGCTCTGCATTAAATTTTAAAAAATGAAAAATCTGCATAAATGTATGCATGTTTCTCGCATTGTGATAAAACCTAGAGCCATCGAATTTTGAATGACGTAATCGTACTGCGAATATGGGCATCTGGAAGCCCTAATTTTGAATTTGAAATTTGATTTA
>KK121781.1:52233-63392 GCA_000611955.2 Stegodyphus mimosarum
AATTGACTTAGATTTTTTTCATTTAAAAGATGCCTCAGAAGCTAAAAAAATCATGTCATATTTGAGAAAGTATTTTAGGTAGAAGCTCTGTAAGTGGAGAAGAAAAAATGCATAATTTTAATGTTAATAACAATAAACTTTGCTTAAAAATATATTCTTTTCGTATACTTAGGGCTCTGAATACTGTACAAATAAAAAATATATACATTTATATATATAATCATTTATATATTATATTATATTTGCAAAATATTTACATCCAATCGTGTCAAAACTCATTGCAGCCTCGCCATCTTACTTCCAACTTCCATGACGTCACTGCAGGGGAGTGGAGGAGGGGAAGAGATTTAGTTTACATCGCCACCACTGCAGTGGACTGGCGCTGCAATTTGGCGTCATGTTATAGTATGGGAGTGCCGACGCTTTACTTACATACAGCTTTGGTACGTAGTACATAATATTTAATAAAAAAAGGTAGCACACGAAACGTTAAAAAAACGCGCCTTTGGACGTAATTTAAAATCTGAAATCTTTCAAATTTTTTAAAATTTTTTGTACCATTAAAACTAAGTGAAATAAGACCAAATATAAAGAAGTTGACCTCTCTTATACAGACCCAAATTTTGCCCTAAGTTTTGGAATTAAAGTATTATAACTTAAATTTGATAATTAAAACGGTAACCAATATTAGTCTAACATTTTTCATGTGCGCATACTTAATACGAATAGCCAATAGGTTATGGAAATGGCAATATATTTTTTTTTTAATATTTCTATTGAGAAACTGAAAAATAATCATTGTAAAATGCAGTGGTGGTACTAAAGGTTTTCAATTTTTGTTAGTTTGTACGCGTTAGTCAAAAGTATGAGAACCGCCGCTTTAAATGTTTCCGGGTGAAAAATGAGTCGACTGTGGTGCTTTAACCAACAGCTGGAAACTAGGGTACAAGGTAAAATTATTAAGTGTATTGTCAACAGGTTTACAGTTTAAAGATGTGACAACAAAGGCCGGTTAACCTTTCCAAGTGCTCACTTCGGATAACAAAAGATTAATGCTGCTCGTCTTTTCACATTTTCCGCCTAATGTTAAGGAAACATCACGCCTAAAATACTTCGGAAAATTTATCAATGATTCTAAAACACAGTATGCTTTCCTGACATCTGATGAAAATTAAGATAATTGCTGTTCTTTTTGTGCCGAAGTTAGAAATAGAGACGCACTCTTGAAAATGGGTGCACATTCTGTTATACATATTCGAAAGAAATCGAATAAAGGCAGAATTTGGAGAAAAGAATATCATTTACCGGCGCAGTCACAAAGGATGAAAGCAGTCGTCAGCAGGAGTAAAGAACGTGACGCAGGTAGTCTCAAAATGCGTAAAAGTAGTGGTACTTATATTATCGGAATGATGAGCAGCTATGTGCATATCATTCTTAAAGTAGGTATTCAGTTGGTACAAAAAAGAATGTGAAAAATGTGTTTACGTTTGCGCATAGTCTTTCTAAGCAGAATAATTCAGCTGGTTGTAAAGAATCTTAGAGCAATGTAGTAATTTGCTGAATTGTAGAATGATTTGTAGAATTATCCACAATTTAAAAGTTGTTTAAGTGCGGCTAAGCCTAATCATTTTTCTCATGGCGGACATATATGTTTACATTTGAAATTACATTGGAATTGTTGCCAATCTAGAGAAACTAAGCTTCGCAATAACAAAGATAACTCCTTCTTTAATGATTGCGAATTAAATCATGCTTAATCCATTTTGGAATTTATTCGAGGAAATAAGTGTTTATAAATTACGTCTTAATTTTTAATATAGATATTTTTAGTTTTTATGTATTTTTGCCTTGTCGCGAAGTGAGAACTGAATTAATTAAATGAGAAATACTGAATCGTCTGTGAAAAACTGTTTCTCTTTTTGTTGTTTGTTTGTTTAATTTCTTTTGCACATCGTTTTAGATTTATTATAGTATTTGAATAGAACATGTGGCAAGGATTAGGTAATTCACTAGCTGATATACATAATTTTTGTGCTTTCTCATGAGTTATAAAATGAATGAGATGTAACGCTGTTAAGTGAAGCTAACACTAGAGTGTGGCTATGGTAAAAAAATATAGCAAATTTTAAAGAGTGCATTTATTCTATTGTGGTTTATGCGCTATCGACGAAGTAGATTTAATTCAATTCAATAGGTTTAAATGAAATGCAAAATGCGTGTAATTTAATATTCCGTACAAGAAAGTCACGTGGTGTACACTTCAGATTTAGTTTAGCTAAGACATTAATTTCCACTAATTATTCAACTGCGAACAAGAAAAAGTACGAAATTTTTCTTATTGCTTGACAAAAATTATAACAGAACTTACACTTCTTAGTGGATTCTGACACCATTTATAACAACACTAGTTGATTGATTACGTCACTGTAAACATTTATAGAACATTTTATGAAGATTTAACTAACTTTTAATCAGTTAACATTTGTACTGAATTTTATTTTATGCATGACTTTCATCCGCACAACAGTATGAAAACTAATTAGTGATTTTATTTTCCTTGCATTTAAAAGTGCTTCAATAAATAAACTCTTTCCTTTGGTTCTCTGGATTTTCTTGGTGTAAAGCTTAAGAAATTTACAAAATGAAATTAGCCAAAGAATATTAAATTTCGAACATCAAACTAAATATTTATGTGTTTTATATTAGAGATATATTATAAATAACTCAATACTCGAACCATACATTATTAAGCAAATTTATGTGAATTTGGCGTTGTAACGAACGCTAGCAAACAGCCCGCTGTATTGCAGCGCCACCTTATCGGACACTTCAAAAAACATCTAAGCCCGAACTAGTTAGTTCGAGTTTCGGCAGAGGACTGTAAGCATGTACTTCTTATTTTGAGTAATATTTCTTTGTACTAGTTCTTGTTAGTTTTGTGTGTAACTTTCTTTATGTAGTGTTTGTGTGAAATTAAATTCTTTTGTTAAATGTTAAAGTTTGCCTGGGTTAAATTTTACCAGTTTTGTTTACAGCTAGCCGTGGACACAACGCTACAGCGTTCTTTATTGAGTTGCTTTCGCATCGCCATTGAAAAAAAAAACCTCACGGAAATTCTTGGTTTTAGGAGAGAAAACCTCCGGATTTTTCATACTGGAACTCAGTGCATTTCTACTAATTATCATTATAGTGTTACTTCTAATTATCCCTCCTGCTTATTAATTAATAATTGATTTATTGGTATGAGAAGAAGCATTTCATATATGAAATACTTCATGGCATTTACATGTAAAGTCAGGTATAAAATAATAAACTATAGTATTTATTAGGAATTTTATAATTATTGTAAATAATATGGAAATGAATTCATAATAATAATTAATCCTATCAGTGGCCGAGTGGTTAAGACTGCTGAATGCGGGAAGTTCGACCCGGGTTTAGTACCAGGCTAAAGGGCTGGCCGCATGGTTGGTTTTCTTGATGTTCTTCTTGTGTTAACGGAAATACTAGTCAGCTTCTCATTGAACGTCCTCCTGGCGGACATCCCTAGGCAGACAGCTCTTATATGCTTTGCAATATTTAAATAATACAATCTAGTCATAATAATGATAAGTATAATTCTATTCTCAAGGGACTGATTGCTTGATTATGATGTAGTTGGACTTTTATTCGATCAATCGCAGCTTTTAAATTAATTTACTTTTTTAAAAGTAATATAATGCTACATGGAGAAACAGATTTATGTTTAATAAAGGAATATCCGGAAAAATTAACAAATTTATTATAAGAAAATAAGGATTAAATGTTATAATTTTATTTCGAGTTAACTGTTTAATTTCCACTAGTATACTATAGCAAAACATTTATTTCTATTGAATTTGGCAACACATATTTTATTTGATAACACGTATTTTCCAAATTGTCCATTTGTTATAAGAGGCGCGCTTCATGAGCAGTCAAATGCGCAAAGCAATGGTGGCGCTGTCGTCGCTTGCAGTATTGCACGAATTCGAAGTCAGCGCAGTGAGTCGTATGTTCTCGGGAGCTGGCCGATCAGTTCGCCGGGTTTGTATTCAACTCGTGGTTGCAAGACAGTCATAAAATGGAATATCCGAACCCTTTGACGGAATTGCACGCGCTGTGAGTCAAATGGTTGTCAAGCGAAAGTGAGAGCTATTACTCGAGTATATCAATTGGTTTAGATTTTAATTCCGATTTTCTTTCTCATTTTGTAAACGTTACAGCTCTAAATTCTAAACCGAAAAATAATTCTTTGCGGCATAATATTGAGGAATAATACACCGTCATAATGATATATTGATTAAGCTTGAAAATACTTGGAATTATTAGGTACTGATGCAGTACATAAGAGACTGAATAATTATAGCGTGGGATAATTTTTGTGGCTTTGAATTTTATGTATCACTTGTAAATGCGCTTTCTCTGAACATAATGTTTGATGACTGACATTCACCATTGAAATATAAAATAATGGCGTTAATGTTTACCAAATTTACCGTTTGAAACAGAGAATTTTTTAAATAACTTTCAATTTGATATTTAGAAATAAAATAGCGGATTTTTAAGCTAATTAAATTTATACACAACATTGTTTGATTTAATTACCATATTTCTCTTTAATGAAATTCCACGAAATTTTATAAAAAAAAGCTGTTTTTCCCTCTAAGAAAAGCGATTTATCGGTACAACTAGCTGCATAGTATTTAATAATAATTAACACCAATTTATGTTTTGGAATTCTGTGAAGACTTGTTATTGAGATTCTGTACACATCAATTTCACGTCTGTGGAAATAAATTACATTGTCTTTCAAAGAATATTCTGTGCAGCTATAGCTTGTTAAATATCAGTTACTGAAAAAAAAAGACAAGGAAAGAATATAGTAAAATAAGCTTCCAGTAGCCAACGGATTAGATTTTTCAAAGGAGTTTGTAAACGTCTTTTTCTTTTCAACGTCGTAGAATATTCAAGAACAGCTGAAACTTGTTCTTCTTAAAATTATTTAAATATCTTCTTACTAAGAAATAACTAGGAAAAAGAATAATAGTTTAATGCTCTATCAAGTAACAGTGGACCAAATGATTCAAAACTTCAATACTCTTGGAAGGCAACCTGAAAGAGAGAAAATCGTCACCTTCTCTTGGATTTGAAAAATTGCATTTGTGTTGTCATCGTGGCTAGCACTACTGTTCTCATCGAAAGAACTGCTCCGGCAGAGCAGACAAAAAAATCTTCTACAGAATCTGAGAGGGGTGGATCTGGAACTTCCACCGGACACACTTTGCCAGAGAACGCAAGTCGTTGCACATTCGGAAGGTATGTGAGTATTTAAAGGATTTTCACTTTACTCTAAAAATATCAACTTGATAACAGATGTTTCTACTTTGGTACAAAAAACGCCAGTGATTAGAATGATTTGCTCCAGTTCATTAAAAATAATGAGTATGTCACAGTGAAAATGTCTTCGATCCTTTTATTATTGCGTTCTAAGTTAGATTCGCTCTCGAGCTATTAGTTTGATATGCACATTAAAATAAATATTAATTAATTGCTTGTTTTTACAAGCATAAAAAGGACTGAAAAGTTTTAATTTCTTAATTTTATGTGTTTGATTCAAAACATTATTGAAACTAAAAGAGCTTTTCCGTAAAATTTGTAAATTGACATTAGTCTTTTCTCTACCAAACGACAAATTTAATTCTATAAGATTATAAGAAACATATTGCGATTATTCAGAGACTAGATTTTGGACGAAGCTTCGTAAGAAATTTCTTTTTAAGTCGAACCAAGTTATTGTTTAAGAAATACTTTCTTTCATTTGTATTTTTTTAATAATTATTTTCGTATTATTTTCACAGATGCTTTCAGTACTTTTAAAAAATATCGAAATTTTGAACTCTTTTTCTCCCAAGGTATTTATTCTTTACCTTTCGGAATACAACAGGTATGTTATCCGCTACTCCTATCAGCAAGAAATTGCTCCATAGCCAAGGTATATAATATAAGAGGCAGCTTTTAATTGCAATAGTGATGTATGCATTTATGAAAGTTATCTTAAGCATTAGAGACATAAATATGTCTGATTAATTATACATTATATCATCAAAAGTTAAATAAAGATATAAATGATTAGGAAGCACATTTATTGTTTGTAAACTGCAATATATAATCTTAATCTGAAAAGTAAGAATTTTATTCTACACTGAATATTAACATTTCAGAGATTTGACAGTTTATCAGGCAGCAACTGTTAACAAATGAAAGGTTTTATATTTTGTAGAATGGCAACAATTGTCTAATCTACTGCATACTAAGTGACGGTGACTTAAATGACTTGGTGTGATAATGTAACATTACGATTACCTCAAAATGGAAAGGAAATAGACGTTTCTCTCGTTAAAACAGAAAAAGCCGCAAATCAAAACGGTATGAAATTTTTCATTTACTTCTCAAATCACAACATCGCGTTGCTTATCAGTGCAACATCGGGAATCATGTATAAGTGATATGTACTTCTTAGAAATGTTTGAATATTTGCAGATCAATAAATGTTTTTAAAATTTATAACAATAACGTAATTAAGGAAATACATTTCTAAAGCCATGCACTGTGTGTTTCTGCTTTAATTCAGACGATAAGTGAAAGAATTAGAAAATTCTTTTATTTGCATATTGAGTCAAAATTAAAATCTAATGATAATAATAACAAAATATTTTAGCAATATATAGATGCTATATGTGTTATATATGTTTGTTATATATTACACTGTTATATGTGTCTTTCGTTTGACGTTAGACGTGTCTATAAGTAATTTCCCCATTTCGATTTTTGTGTCATGTTATACTGCATTACCAAATCTCTGCCTACTCTGTTTCTGATAACATAAACACCCATGGGCTGGTAAAATTCCAAATCTAACAGTTTACCTGCTCCCATGATTCAAGATTTCCTTCTCCAAGATCTTGAATTCGTCTTTCAAGTTATAGTAATTCTTTACTTTTAATAATTAAGCTGTTTAAAAATAATCTGCCGTGTTTCTGAAACATGCTATTGATATTTACACTATTAATATAATTAGCGAAAGAGGTTTAAAATCGAAGCCGGTTTCAGCATTTTCGGCGTTTCAGGCCACTAATACAACTAATGCTTCCCGTAAATTATAAGTCTGTATGATTCAGAGCAAAAATATCTTTGTTTAGTTATCGCATGTGAAGCAATTTAACTGGCGCAGTCGGAAAATCGGCGGCTTAGGCCTATGTCGCTTATTTTGAAACCAGTCTTTTTTATAATCAGTGCTTAATTTGCGCCGGAACCCAACTCTTTTTTTAATTGATCTTAATTGTAGCCCGAACGCATCGGAGCCCTAAGTAAAATAAAGCTTCGGCGCATTTTTATGAAACGTAACTGCCATTTCATTAGAAAATTCTTTTAATTTCATATTATTTTATTTAAGTAAGATTTGGAAATCGGTTCTAACTTCTGAATGCATGCCTGTAACTCCCTCAAAAACAACTCTTGGAGAGGAACTTAAAAGCTTAAGGTTCAGAAAATTCCCCGCGGACATACTGAAATCTTAGTCTTCAGGAAGTGCAATAAATTTATGGAAATTTGTTTGGAATCTAGAAAATCTCTCGTTCCCGAAAGTACAAATGGAGATAACCCTTGTCGTGAAGTCATATCTCTTAATTCTAATTGGTAGTTTCAGGTGTTCCATCAACTCGGTATTGGCAGTTTCGGATTGTTACCTCGGTATACGCAGTTTCAGGTGTTCAACGCGATTTACTACAGGAAAGTAAAAAGGAATAATCATTTCTAAGCGCTCTCGAAATGGAAACCGTCCTAACACAGTAAAATAATAATAAGATAATCTAAATCAAAGAGTTACTTCTCACAACAAATAGCACCTGCGAAATTTCGGAGAGAGGTATGCAAATTTGGGGAGTGAAAGTGATCATTTATACAGAACTTTATATTTGTTTTCAGTTTGCAGATCAACTGCCGCATTCGGGGGAAATATTTCTTATGTTACACATTCTCCTTGACCACTAAAATTACATCTGAAAGGGATTGTACTCAGAACTTGTTAGATTTTTCTTTCTTTGCTTTCGTACGTGCAAGTCTACGTTAAAAGTTTTTGCTGTATTTTCGTATTGCTTCTAGTAGTTTGTTGTTCTTATTAGTGATGCAATAACCACTTAACCCTTTCTAATTAGTGACTTGAAAAGAAATTACTTTTGTTTCTACTATTCCTTAAGGCATTATATTATTTGTTTACTGCTTAAATTTAGCTGTAGTCTGGTTCTGCTATTTATTAGTTTTTGAATATAACGTAATTCCAGTCGGAGCCTAAAAGTCGGTCGTGTATTTTATTTGTTACCTAAACTAAGTTTTCGTAATTAATTGAATTAAATTGTTTTTAATTAGATTTTATTGAATCGTAATTATTTTATTTATTTCCCTTATATTTTCTGACAAACTTCCTTAGAGTCCTGGAATTTCTAATTTTAGAAATTAGTCCCTTTTTATAATGCCATATATTAAGGCATTACAAAAAGTCGTTATAAAGTCTGTGCTATTTAAATCCGTGTTTTTGACGTTAGAGGCCCCCTTTAGTAAGAACTTGAAAAAAGGTTTTGGGCTGTTGCATAAATTTACGCTACAGTGCCATTTATCATCAACGTAACTTGGAAAGCGCTGCCACAGAATTAACGCTAAAAACATTAATTTATTTTTCACATGACATGGCAAATAGCCATTTTCTATAGAGCAGCCATTCGAGTTACACGACAGAACTAATTTATTAGCGAACGATATGAGATCGTTAATTTACTTATAAAATTATAATTAATCATCATTAATAATAATTTATTGCTTCTAATGAAATTATACATTGTTTATGTCTTTTCCATATTATTTAACAAAATGAGCGAAATCCATTTTTCAAAAGCAATAAGGGCCGTTTTGGTGGTTTTTCCCATGTGTAACGTTTTAATACGCGCCAGTTTTCCTGAGAAAGTTCTCCGCGAAAGAATCCCTCCCTTCCGTGTAGTGATTTAGGGCGGAACATGTAACTAATAATAATAAAAGCAATAAGGATCCTATTATTGTTTCATACTAAATATCGGTTCTATCTGAGTATCGGCATCCTTTCCCCCAAAAGTATTAACGAAACAATGCACTATGTCACCAAAATAGTCATGCGACAGCCCACAACATCGCCAAAATGTATTTATATGGCAACCAAGGCGCGCCCTCCAAATTTCACAGTCATTTTTCCGATAAGTGTTTCTTTTTGCATTAAGTACATATTTCTTCTTGTAACCAATCATAATGTGACTGTGGAATATGATGGCTGATGAAAAAGAAGCATTTCATTGTTTCAGAAATATGGTGCTTTGCCCAACAATAAATAAACAAATTCATATTCCACGAAATTGTTTTCCTTAATCGATCAAATTTTAGAGAAAGGCGGTGTGGAAAATTGAAACCAAATAGTTAAAATGAGGGATTTCAAATTTGTTCTGTTTTCTGTTTTTTTTGAAGCGAAAGCAAATCTCTGTGTACAGGCTGAGAACAGCAACAAAATTACATATGAATTTCCTGAAATAGGTAAGTGTTTTATCTATATATATAGAGAGAAGAAAGTCTGTTTATTTGTTCGCTAATAACCCGGTCACTACTATAGCTATCGTCACCAAACTTTCTACAATTATTTTTCTGGGTCCTGGAAAAGGTCGGCGTCTTCTTTTGTTTTTTAAATGTAGTTAAAATACGAGATGTTAATTTTAAATTCGGAAAAACGATAACTTTCGCCCTAAGTTTTTTAAGTGGCAACAGTCTCGCAAGATGGAGCTCTTAGGTCGTCACACGTATAATGGGTGTACGATCCGGAGGTCTTTATCCATCGATTATTATCCTTACTGGTTCCTAATAGTACTGGTTCCTAAAGTTTCATCCATGATAATTCAGGAAATACTTCTGCACGTATGTGTTGTAAGTCCCTTTGCGGCGATACGAAAGCAGGCATCACTGAAAGAGTGAGGCATATCTTTGTTGAGTAGCAAAATAGCGTTGAAAATAGCAATATAGCGATGTAGTGGCATATCTTAAGATAAGCAATGTCGATGGTTGAACTGGAGCAGAGAGGCATCCCATGTGTCCGTCCTCCTTTCCGTCTCGTCTCTGACTGCCGGACAAGCTGGAGAGGAAAATCTGCTTTATTTGGAAAGGTGTTGCCACTGATCGCTTTCAAATCCTAGAGTTTATTAATAAAACATTTCTAAATTTTACGATGAAGTAAGAATAGCATTGCCAAATATTAAATACATTATTTGAGATTCCAAAAATTTGTGGGAAGCCATTTCGACTATTCCCATCTTCGTACGACTTTAATCAGCCGAAATATTAATTAAAAACTCTGAAAGCGCTAATTTTCGCTCTCTCCAGAAATTCTAAATAAGCGGATATTAGAAAGAGTTGATGCAAATTTTACTACTGGAAAGTGTTCTGTGGCAATTTGTTCTGGTGGTCGCAGCACCAAATGTTCTAGTGTTATGGTACCAAACGTTAAATACTAACTGTTACAATTGAAACCTGAAATTAAATAATTTGCCTACAATAATATCAAAACCAAAACTTCATTGCGTTGTGTTAACTTTTCCTTAAAACTAACCCGAACAACCCCTAAGACCAAGCAGGAGTACTGGTGTTAAGAACATTCACACAAGTCATCATAAGAAAAACTCTGAATCAATTATATATATATAACCAAGGATATTTATTGCAGCATTATAAGGAAGACATTCAATCTTTCAACTTAATTTCGAGATCTATGGTACCAGGGTGACAACTATTTAAAATAATGCATTTAGAATTAATTATATATATTGCTATTTTCAGATATGCACCGAGATGACATCAATTATTTCACCGTAAAAATTAATATTAAATTTTCATATGCAGTTATCAAACTCTGCTGGCCAGCATAAAAATACACAGGAATTTAATGAATCACCGAGCATGGTGTCTTTACCAATATTGATAGAGATTACTTAGTTCAAGAAATTTCTTAATTTACTCAGGTAAAAATTACATACATCAATTTAGCAATCCCTTAGGCAGTTAGAAAATATTACATA
>KK121781.1:63467-76503 GCA_000611955.2 Stegodyphus mimosarum
ATTAAAGGTAGTAGAATTTAATTTTTATTTGTTCCTTAATTTGCAAAAGTTAAAGTTAATTCTCAACCAAAAGTAGTAACAACTTAAAGTAAAAAGGTAAAAATTAGATAAGTTAACAAATTTAATACAATTAACAATCTTAATTCATTATATATAAATTTTAAATTACATTCCAAGTTAGGGTTAAAAGTCCTAAATAGAGTAATAGTGCAGCAGTTGCTTAAATAAACAGCCTGGATTTAAGATCCAGCAGAAAAACCTTTGACTAAAAGTTAAATAGAATTTAATTGGAAATTAAATACACATATAATTACTCCTTACTTTAATAATTCATAACTGGAAAATTTTCTTCAAATAATCAAATCTCTTAAAAAAATTTTAATTAGCCATATTACTTAGGAAACATGTTCACGGAATTTAGGTTGCAAGCTGTCCTCAATTTCAGGTGAAATTAACAATCAAAAAGTTGAACTCACTTGAAGGGAAGAAATTTAAAACTTAATTGAGCCTTGCTAGTTTATCAGATGGAACAATCTCCAGACACCCGAAAGCTCTCCTTTGGGCATGATTCCAACCCGCACAGAGATGATGTTAGCAGTCCTGAAGGATGTAGGACGCTGAAGTAAAGCATAGATGATCCCAGTAGGAAGATGAAGAAAAAGCATAGACGTTTCGAAGCGAGAAAACTGGACCTATAGACCGATGTGCAGAAGGTGGAAACTTGTAATTTACTGAACTAGACCCATTCAGGCGAGTTGATGGTAATACTCGGATCTAAGTGACCGATCCGGAAGAACCCGGATATCTGGATTCAAGTTGCATCCACTACGGTGTCAACGCATTGATTCGATGAGGAAAAACACCATTCTAGACTCCTACACGGGGATGGTAAAGTGCGGAGGAGTATACGTTTCAATTCATAATTTTAGATGTACATCTTTAGGACGTAAACATGTCCACTACAGGACCCCCCGGGTCAACATTTGCTCTTCCAGAGGAAGAAAAATGAAGCGTCTTCTTTCAGCTGCAAATCCAAGGCAAAAAGGGCTGAGCATGGCCTTGCATGACGATTTGAATCGTCGAGAATCCAAAATTTTCGAAAATCACCAAATTTGGTGAATTAGTAGGCAAATCTCGCCAAACACAAAACAGAGCTGCGAAAACTTAGTTTTTCCTTCTACACGCCAAAAAAAATTCCACCCTCGCCACCCCCTTCGCCAACAAGGAGGGGTGAGGGAAAGAATGCAACAACCCTACCACGAAACCGGACGCAGTACATGACCTTAACGAAAAAGTGCTCGGAAACGACCCTTATAGCAGAATAAATTTTTAGACACCAAATTCAACAATTTTAGCAATTAAATGGGCATAATTCTCCAACGGGGCGACGTACAGTCATGAAAGTAGATTCATAAGAAGGGTTTCATTTTCTCTTTAAGAGGTATAAATTTCATTCATGTGAATAAAAAGGAAGTATTTTTAAATTTCAAATATTACGCAGAGAGCAACCGATTTCCCATTGTCTCCTTTTCCCGAAAGCTATTACTATCGAACGCGTAACGTAAGAATGAGAACTCTGTTTAACTCGCATAAAAATAATTGATTCAATAACGTAAGCAATACAGTTCGTGAAGAAAAATTTAGAATAAGCATAAATTAATGCATATAATTTACTCACTCAATAATTAATTAACAAATGACTGCAATTAACTACACATTAATCCATAATTCTAAACTAACCAAAAATCACTACATAACAAAAGTCTATGTAGAGATGGAATCATACTGTAAAATCGGAGGCGAATTAGTATCCACCAGCGGCCGAGTGATAAAGTCGTTGAATACTGATAGTTCTGGTCTGGATTCGATTCTAAGAGAGCGGGCTGGCTGTATCGACATTTCTGTAGTTTTCACGAAAACGTCCGTGCAGTAGTGAGAATGAATGATCTGAGAATGAAACTTTAAAAGACCATATGTCAGTATTTTAAAAATACGCAGCCGCAAAGCTGCGTTTTTTTTTAGCAATCATGTTGTTTTAAAGAACTCGAGAAGATATTGTCATTTTCAGTTTGCGATAAAATCCTATCGATCATAAACACGTGTTGTTGCCAATTGGTAATGTAAAACATCTGCGGTTTAAGTTTAACGTGGTTTAATCGAGAGGTATTTGCCTGCAGGAAGGGATACTTTCGTGGGAGATGTTTTAAGAGAAACTGATTGTGATTCTCTTTACATATTGGGGGGAAATTACGAAAAGGATTATGCAGCCAGTCCTACCACTGAGATGTTGTCTTTAATATCAAAAAAGTACATTGCTTAATACTCTAAAAGTATTTAATACTCTAAAAGTATTAAGCATTTTAAAATGGTTCTAACTAGACATTAAATTTTGCAACCGTTATTAAATACCATGAGTTTTGTTATTATCATCTTATAACAGGTCGAAAGAAAATTTTCTAAATCTATTTCTTGTGCACGTGAGGTCCAAAATTATCTAATAGAACGTAAGATGAAATTTTCTTACAACACACAGATAACGAATCTCTGCATTTATTTCTTTACGCCAGTTTTATTCAAATTGCAATAGAAATTTTTATTAGCCCAAAAGGCTAAAAACAGATTTTGCGTTGGTTTATAGTAAACGGCGCATCATTTTTTAATTGCTGCCACTAAATATTATCTACCTGTATTATATTTAAAGAAATAAAACAAAGAAGAATCTGCATGTTTGTGTATTATGTTCCTCTCATTGTGAAAAAACGATGGTAGTTAAAACCATGAAATTTTTAATAACGTAGCCCTTCGGTCGAGCATGTGAACACGGAAGTCCGAATTTTGAATTTCGAATTTGTCGTATTATTTTTTTCATATTTTGTAAAACTTTAGTGAATTTTTGCTTAACAAGCTCAGCAACTTGTTAATCAAAATAACAACACTGCGCAGTAACGCAGTAACAACACTGTTCCCCCCCCAAAAAAAACAATTTTTATCTCCAACGCGCGAGATTGTTACCCTTCGAAAAAAGTATAAGACATTTATCTTTCAGTTGTAATTAATAGATTCGGCTCTTGAACGCAACGTGGTGCCGCGGACGGAAATAAAATGCTTTCTTCTTCTACGCGTCCGCGTGTTGCCATTCAGTGAAGCCTAAGATACTTTCAAATTTAATCTAGAATGTTATTGATTAATAATCTAAGCGATTTGAAAGCAATAAACATAGTTGTTAAAATACTTTTCTACTTTTTAATGGGGTTTATTTAAATAATCATGCATTAAAATCATGAGATGTATAATTAGAAGTATTCAATATTTTCATGACATTATATTATCTAGACTCATTAAAATCATTATTTACTTCTTCTTTTTCATAATAATTATTTTAGGCGAGCAGGTAATTATTAAAGATATAATATAGGAAATATAAAAATGTGTATGGCAATGTCTAACTCTCTATCGGGAATTATAATGATATGCTGTTTTTGAATATTTTTGTGATTTTGTTTTTGAACTGAATTTTACGTAGCGCAACTGCGAAGAACTTAATAAATAAAGATAACGCCTTATAACGTAAAAAAACAAAACAAAACAAAACAACAAAAAAAAAAAAACTGCAACAAGAAAAACTAGCTGCGCTTTCACTCAAACAATCACCAAAGCCAAATGCAATATCAATAAATAAATAAATCAATGCAAAAAAATCTGAAAGGTTTCAGATTTTACATTACGCTCAAAGAGGCATTTTTTTTAACGTTTTGTGTGTTACTTTTATTTATTAAATATCGTGTTCTTCGAACTGAAACCATAAAATTCAATTCAACAGCAATATAGCAAAATAATTTTAAAATGAGCATATCTTTTGTATTTCTGATACACAGTCTCGCAGGCTAGGGATAGAAATGTTCTTTTTAAGCACAGTTTTGCCATTCCTCGCTTTGAAATCGTTGAGTTTGTTAATCAAAAATTCTTTACTATCTGACAAAATGTGAAATAGATAATAAAACAAATTTCAAATTAAAGCTTCCATGTGTATGCCCATATTTCGGTGAAGGATTACGTTATTCAAAATTTGCTGGTTCTAGGTACCGTTGTTTTATCACAATGCGAGAAACATATATACATTTTTGCAGATTCTTCATTATTTAATTTCTTTGAATATAATACAGGGCTGTAATATTTGGTGGCAACAGTTTGAAAACTGAGTCAATGCAAAATGTCAAAGCGAAATTAATAGCTCTTTTGGGCTAAGGCTGTTTGGGCTAAAAAATGAAACCTTTTAGTTTTATATTACACCCAAAGGGGCATTTTATTCATTTAGCGCCCAAATGTTTTGGAAATGTACAAATGATTTGGGCTAAAAGTATTTAAAAATAGCACATTAGAATTTCCGACAGACAGTCTCGCGCGTTGGGGATAAAAATATTTGATTCCGTACAGTGTTGTCACTGCTCACTTTGAAATCGTTGAGCTTTTTAATTAAAAATTAGATAACTTTTTCAAAATGTGAAATCGACTAAAAGAAATTCGAAATTGGAAATTCATGCTTCCAGGCGCCTATTTTCGGACTATGTTATGGGGACTATGGAGGACTATGTTATTCAAAAGATGGAGGACTATGTTATTCAAAAGATGCAAAGACTAATAGCCATTCTGGGCTAACGCCTGTTAGGGTTACTGATAAAAGCACAAATTCTTTTAACAGTCTTGTTAAGAAAACTGTACATTGTTATGATGACATTAGAAAAAATTGAAAAAAATATACGCCAGCACTATAAGGGAAATTTTAAACATATGCTGCTATGCCGCTTTTAAAACGTTTTTGACTTTTTTTATTGAGCTGTATGTAGCGTAGTTGCGAAGAAAACGATGCTGAATAATAAACTAAAAAATGGCGTTAGCAGAAGTGAGTATAAGAGCAGACTGGTAGATTCCTCAGCGGAAGTGTAAAAAATAAACAAATCCTTTTGTTTTCTTTAAAATCATCAAAGAAACCGCTAAAATCTGAAACATTTCAAATTTTACTACTTTTTTATCTAGATGCTATTAATACCATTACATGTTCACTAAAGAAATGTGATATCTTTCATATAGAAAAGAAAGGAGAGCTTTTAGAATTAAAATTCTTTTCCCTTCAATTTTTAAATTTTGTTTAATAATTACGATTTAGCTATATCATTTGGCAACATCAGTTCTTATTTAACTCTTTTGCATTTTCCATATTTTGATTTCTAATGCTTACTCAGTGCAAATTGTTTTTGCGGTTCAATGCGTTTTAGAAAGCCAAGCAAAGTATTTAATTGAATTATAATTTTATTTTTTAAATATTCGTAATTATTGTTATAACAAACTGAATAAAAGTGTGATAATTGAGAACTCAGTAAAATATTCAACGTTTTCAACATGTAGTGAGTAGTGTTTTAGAATCAAAACGTAAAAATATGTTAAAGATCGTGCAATGATAAAGTTTGGGAAAGCTCTAATTTTTTCCTCCTTCGCATGAAAATGTTTATAATTTATCAGTCCTTAATTTCCACTTGATTTGTAAATCAGTGAATTTGTACAATGTACTGTAATCTGAAATTTTTACATTGCAAGCTTTTTTTCCAAATTCGAATTCAGTGCATGTGAATGGAAAATTAATGAATCAAAGAGAACAACATATATATTTTACACTATGTAGACATGAAAAAACATGTTTAGAAGTTGTTGCTCTGAAATTTATGGTAATTCTAAAATATAGCATTTCTAAGGTGTACCAAAAATTCCATTGTTCGGCGAGGGAAATGAAAAATTCATGAAAAACGTGACTTGGAGGATATTTATTTGATAAATGTTTTCAGATATGAGTGTTTGAATAACTTATTGTCTTGTAACTTCAGTGCTTTTTGATCGCAGAAAACCTATATTGACTACAATGCATCATAATAACAATGAACGCAATGATTCAATTCTTTACATACGATGCAGCATTATATCAGTTTTTAAAATCAAAGATATGCATTGGCACAAATATGAGGCGTTATTGGAGATCAAGGAAGTGGAAACTTTGTAAAACAAATTCCCCATATAACGAAAGTAGGATTAAGTATAATTATATTTTATTGGCTGCAGTGACGTCATCTGCTTTCAAATGAAATGATCTGTTTAGTTACTATGACAACAAAAGATATTTAACGTCTTTCGAAACATTATCAACATGCGTGGCTGGATCATTTTTGTTTTGCTATTTCACAATTCGTTGGCATCTTATAGATGCGCGAGGCTATAAAACATAATTCTTGTTTTGAGACTGGCAATAGTGACAAGTAATTTTATATGTCCTTTTTTTGAATGGGGTTTTAGAGGGAGAAGGAGAAAGATGCTGGCATTTAATAACAATGATTGTAAATTCAGCTGATTGTCACCATTCTAGATTAAACTTCTTTATTTCATGTTATATCTAAACAAATTTATTGCTAGGAAGCATGCAAAAGGGGGGATGTATGGGGTACTTATATATGCCGACAAACACAAATTTTAGTAGTTTCAGTAAAGGTGCAAATGATTATCAAAGTTTTCAGTTGGAAATGATACGTATTTTAAATTATAAAAATATTGTTCCTTGCGTACTGGTTCGTTATGGATTGAATACACAAGTCGTTAAAAAGTTAATGAAATTTATTCCTCTCACAAGAAATAAAACAAAATGCTGAAATATTTCCTCAGAGATATTCATAAATATCACAATATCTCAATTAAAAAACAGAGAAACTAATTCTATCTCACAGCGAATTCGCTACAGTCAGTAACAGCATCAAGTAAAGAAACCGTTCGGTTAACACAGAAGCAACTGAGCTGAGGTGTTTAAATTCTGCTTTTATAAGCTATTTAATTATTCGCTAGAATATTCTGGTAAAATCTATAAATATCTCGATTTTCCTCGATGGCAACAGCAATTACGAGATATTTATTTATCAAATATTAAATGAATGCGCTCTTGTATTTTTACTTTTCCGACCTAGCTAAATCGTCTGCGTTGCAAGGGGAAAATAAAACAATTTTAATTACAATTCTAAATAAATAGCTAAATAAATACGAAATCCGTAACAGTATTACAAAAAGTTTTCATAAAATAAGCTTTTACTTAAATCTCATAAAATATTCATGAATTAAGTAATATACGGAAATTACTATCAGTCCAGTATAGTGTGCAGGACTTTAAATCAAGCTTTCAGATACAGAAGAACCCTATAGATTTGTTACAATAGGTATGAATTAAAAATCTTATATTTTAGTGAAAGACAGTGAGTTGCAGTTTGTAAATGATTTTAGTAATCAATTTGAAAAAAAAAAAAAAAAAAAAAAAGGACTTAATTTCTTTTCTTAACTTAGGCATTTTAAAAGAGTATTCAGTTAAAATCCTTATTCCCTGCTGTGATAAATTCGTGAAGCGTAAACAGACGCGTAAAGAAAATAAATGTTTTGTTTTGCACCTCCTAAGTCCTTCTGCACGCAGGACGAAAAATTAAGCGTAGAAAAGAAAAAAGAACATAGAATAGGGCAACTGGAAATGAAAACAGTTTCGGGGTATTTGATACGAAGTTTAAAGCCTAGATAAAAAGTGTGCTAAGAAAAGAAAACGAAAGAATCAAAATACTTTTTAAAACTCAAGAATCACTAAAATTTCCGTTTTTGTCAACTTTAAAAGACTTCGTTAAAATAAATATCCAAAACGGATATTAATTATAAAAGAAGATTCAATCATATAAAACAACTCTCGTTAAGTTAAAAAATAACTCAGGATGCTATAGAATTTACATTTCGATCTAAAACTGAAAAGCCAGGCATGGGCAATATAAACTATCTCATGAAAAGAATACACGAAGCGCTTAGTACAAAATAAATAACTCATAAATGCAAAAAATTAAATGCAATAAAAACAATTCACTAACCCTCTTAAAGTCTCAGTTAATATCTTCCTAGACTTAAACAATTTCAGACGATTCTGCGGATAATAAGATAACGTAACTGTATATTCTGAACTGAATATAACTGAAGGGATAACGCAACTAAATATTCAAGTAAAATACATAAGCGCAGTAAAATTAAATTGATAAATTATGCACGAGGAAACATTTTTGGTACTTAATAAAGTAATCAATTATGGAGGTAAGTAATACGTACATATTGTACTGTACTTTTACATGTACTTTCTCCCTGAAACCTTTTAGTTTATTACCAAATTGTGATACCAATTAACTAAAAGCTACCACGCAAAAAAATGATTCTTTTAAGTAATGGGATATTGTCTGTGTTTAATCCATAGGCGTTTCGTCAACAGATGCTTGCATCTGAATTAGCAGATGATCCGCATTACTTGTTCAGATGCTCAGTAAGAAAAAATCTTTGTATTCCTTACTCATCAACATAGACACAGAGTTACAGTAAACACAGACACATTATAAGCTTTTTCTCCTTTCTTACCGCGTGCTTTCATGGTTTTGTCAGGACTGAGTGTTCGGTTCATATTCTTGGCGAACATCTTCATGAAAACTGAGTCCTGATCTTGAACAGGGAGCTGAATGCAGCTATGTTCTGTGGTAGAAAACTGTGGTTAAGTGGTAGAAGAACTGCACTTCAGAAGGATTTAAAATCCTCTTTTATTAAACCACAATTGTATACAGCCACTTCCCAACTCGGGAGGGATACAATAAAAATAATGACCGCACTTGGGTCTAAACTGAACAATCAGATAATTTAAACTAAAGCTAATTAGAAATTAAGTAGTCGTTGCTCACAGAGCTATAAACGCGAGGTTGGTCTTTATGCTAAAGGGTGCGTAGCAAGATTTAACTAATACTAACGCACTTAGACTTACTTCAATACGTAATAGCGTAACAGCGCTACGGCTAAGAATTTAAATACTAGCTGGTCAGGGAAACGTCGAGCAGAGTAACAGTGGTCTGAGACTAAAAGCTCTCTCACACTGAGAGGTTCCTACCTACCGTTTAAATAGAAACTTGGCTCCACTTCAAATTAGCATAAAGCTGAAACGCGCGCTCATTCTAACAGGAAGTTGAAATAAAAAGAGATAGAAAAAGGCAAATTAAAATAAAACTTTGTTAGTTTAAACTAAAACCTTACAGTGTAACTGAAAATCACGTCCAACTAGCATCGGAAAATCCGAAGTTCGAGACCAGGCAAGAATAAATCACATTTTTCACCTCTTCTGCTTCGAAATAAAATGCCTAATGGTGTATACAACACGTCATCTTTAATGAGGATAACTTTCCGATAACAAATTTTAGTACAATTCTTTGCAAACCTATCACCGTTACGGACGAAAAATTCCATATGGAAGGGTGGCTTTCATATTCATTACGCATGAAAATTTTTGCCAGCTTTTAATGCATCCGATTTCAGATTAGATGTGTACTGGAAGAAAATTATTGTGTAAGGAAAATTGTAAATGATGTACGAGTTCTTACAAACAGATATATTCAAACTAGCGCTGTAGCCTGAAAAAGCATTATGCTTATAGAATGTTGCAGTCAAAAAGCAATATGTGTTTCTCCACTGAACTGCTGGTCGATTTTCAAGTATCAGTTATTAATGCACCCTCCTTTTTCGTATATAAGGAATTCTAACCATTTTAGTCTAATACTCAAGAGACTATAAAACAACTACAGAAAAAAAATATGAAAGATTTCGTATTTTAAGTTACATCCAAAGGGGCGTTTTTTTAACATTTTGTGTGTTACCTTTATTTACTGAGTATCTTCGCCTTTAAACCATAAAATTCAGTTCAAAAGCAATATCGCAAAATAATTTTCAAATGAGCATATCTTCAGAATTTCCGATACACAATCTCACGCGCTGGAGATAAAAATTTTTTTTTCTGCACAACGTTGCTATTGCTCACTTTCAAATCCTTGAGTTTGTTAATCAAAAATTACAAATTATTTTACAAAATATGAAATCGATAATAAAACAAATTCCAAATTTCAAATTTGTGCTTCCAGATGCCCATATTCGGGTGGAAACGTTCAATATACAAAATTTGATGGCTCTAGTTACCGTAATTTTATCGCAGTGCGAGATACATACATACATTGATGCAGATTATTTAATTTCTTTAAATATAATACAGGGCGATAATATTTGGTGGCAACAATTTGGAAAGTGAAACAGCGCGTTTAGTGAATCGACTCAATATTCCAAAACGAAATTAATAGTCCTTCTGGGCAAATTGCCGCTTTGGTCTAATAATCTTGTACCTATCTATAACTATATAACATCGCTAACATCTTTGAAAAAACTATAAAAATTTGCTTTATACATCAAATCACTGTATAAACAACGAAGTATTAATTCGAAATACTCGTGCATATCGTTCTGATTACCACGGGAAGGTAACAATGAGCGCATTTAATATACTGTATTTCATTAGGGTACTGCTTTTTTCCATTCGCTGCGTATGCAACTTATGGGAATTTTACTTTTTGAAAATTTTTTAAAAGACACATTACATTCCCTGTAAACTAAGGATAAGTGAAACAGTATATAGGTGACGATTTCAAGGTTATGATGTCAGCGGAAATAGGGATATGACAGTGTAATATACCAAAAATACTGGATACACCAATCAGTAGCACAGTATTTAAATAAATACTTGATTACAAGTCGCTGGCTCTTGAACTGATAAAAAATGAAACTTTCAGGGAACAAGCCTGAAGGGAACATACCGGGAAATCTTACTATTATGAGAAAAATTCAAGATATAACTATATAAACGCATGAGAGGGATTAGTTCAAAATAGAAAACACGAGAAAGGTAACTTAAAAGGAAAATGCAGTTCAGCAAACTCATCATTAAAAGTGATAAAAGAATATTTAAACCAGTATATAAAGTACGGAGTTAGAAATGATTATATTAATTATATTAATGTAGTAAATAAAATTTTTATTTTAACATATATAAATCATGAGGTACACACCCGTCAGCCAAAACATTATTATTCTTAATTAAAACAGCTTAGATTGTTAGTTAATATTTAAACAAGCTTGCACTGAGATAGTGATCACCAGAATAACATAAGGGGTATGTGACAAGGCGGTAATTCTAATTAACGGCTGCTAGGGATACATACTGAATCATCAGAAAAATAAAAAACAAATTGGGCGATTAATCATTGCTTTGCTTTCATGATAACTTCTTATTTCGTGTTAGTTTCTGATGTACTTGTGTTATGGATAACATGTTTGTCAGCATGTGGATTACACTTTCTTGTTTTGATCTGAGTTCTTTTGGACTGTGGATCTACCATGCCTCATCTTCTGCAAACTGCGCTCGCCTTTCTTAAGAACTTTTAAGCGAAAAGTGAATTGAACACTGAACTCGAATGTCAACTGAGTTTCCTTATTCAAGAGAAGCAGAAATTAAATGATCTACATAAAATCTTAGAAATCAAACAGAGCATCGGAAATTAATCTAATTCATGAAAAGAAACTAGTGCATGACCAGAATTAATAAATGACCTCCATATCTCACTAGCAAATAGGTTATTCCATAGGCCAAAGAATTTGCTATGTTGGCAGATGAAAACAAAAGCATGGGTATTACTGATATGGATATTACCTAATAAGGCATGGATATCACATAATAATAATGACGATCCAAACATTTCTTCAGCAAGCTAAAAAACGAAGCCAGGAAAATTGAACAACCTGAAGAAGCACATGGTATTAAAGGATTTGATGGCTTTGTTCGCGGAGATGAGCTTAGGTTAAAACTGTATTCGATTGACGACTATCGTATGTTATACAAGGTCACTGAGCAATCAAAAGAGCCTTTTCGTACATTTCAGTTACTTGATGAAAAATTACTTAGATCTGTTGTTGTGCTACGGCGGACTTGAACATTGGGTTCGCTGTTAAGGTACACCTTGGACGGTAATAATAACGCGAAATTTAGCGAATGAATTCTTTTTCTTGCGTTCTAACATATGCCTTAAGGTACTAATGGGGAGTAAAAAATCTTAAAACCCATCGGGCAGTAACAGAAAGGCAGGTACAAAAATGAGCTTCTGCAATGTGCGCTGAAAACCACAACTGCAGTGATCAGGTTTCAAAGTTGGCTTTTGTCATTTTTAACTCGCTGTGAAATGTTTTTTGAGACCTCAGGAATTGCTATAAATCAGAGTCATATAGAGTGCTAAAATTCTTGGTTGCTGAAGCAGAACATATATAGGATAATCTTTCGTGACTGCAGTTTCAAAATTTATGAAATCACAGTTGTCTTTACTGTTACCAATCTGATTATAAGAAATATCCTAATATTTCCACAAATCGTGGTGTCTTAGTGGTGGTAGTAATGTCCTTGGGTAGTCGAGATTTCGGAAAGTGGGGACAGCCTCGATATCTTGCCAGATGGTCTCCTTAGCAGACAGCACAAATAGGAGCCTTTATTTTGCCCTTATGGGTGCTTTGAATTATCAGGTGATTTTTCTGAGAATTTCACATAACTGCTGTTTATAGCAGCAGTTTCTGGTGTTGCCATAATTTTGGCAAGGATGGCATTGCATTGGGACTATGCTTCGTCTGTATGGTTCAATGACGACTTGCGGATATAATAGATTTCTCAGAGCATAAATCATTTTTACCATATTCATTTATCTCGGCATCAACATAAAAGACGGGGAATTTTCTCCACCAGCCATTTTCGGGAGATTTAGGTGGTAAATATTCTAATTAAAATATTATGTTCTTCAGGAATTTCCTAGCTCTTCTTTCGGATTATCTTTGGTAAGATTCTTTATAACAAGTGTAATCAGTTTTATACTTTGTATGGCATGGGAAGACACTTGTGTGCTCAAGGACCTTGAATGACTACGGTAGTTAGTGGAATACAGCGCACAATCTAAACGCACATCCGCGAATAAATCCATTAAACATTTTAATGTCACGTATTTCTTCAATTTTTTGTCTTAGGTAAGGCCATTTGACAGCTGGACCTGCAATCACAACATTAGAATTCTTGTGTCATTTTTTACCTGGAAAT
>KK121781.1:76538-88539 GCA_000611955.2 Stegodyphus mimosarum
ACAATGATGGCATTACGATCATAACAATGATGGCTATCATAGGCAATCATTGTTATGATCGTAATCCTAACACTGACAATCATTGTTATGATTGCCATCATTGTTATGATCGTAATCCTAACACTGGCAATCATTGTTATGATGGCAGTCATTATTGTTAGGATAGTTCTCAGTAGTATCTATGGCTATATGTCTATTTTTATCCTCCAACACAGCTAATGTATTGGCATGGAAACTATCCTGCTTGCTGGTGCGATTTACAGGTCTCACAGGCGTTTCGAATAATTACTAATACACTCTATTCTGTTCGAGGAACCCTGTTTTATAAGTATGTACCTTTACTTTGACTCAGCGAAATTCTGCAGGAATTTAATGAAAAAATTTTCGTTAAACGACTGAATTTCCTACTGTAATTTATTACTTAGTTTTCCAATATAAATTCCTATATAAGGACCAATTTACGAGGTTTTCGAAGTTCACTTCCTAAGAGCAGAATATTGTGTCACTTAGTATTTCGTGATTTAGTATTTCATGAAATGTCCGTTAGCAGTAGAAAGCAATTCTGCTCTGCTTTGGTCCGTAATCTTATTTTGTACATAGCATATATCTATCTTCCTATTGTACTTTCAATTAACTTTATTTTACTATTTTGTATTTAATGATTTTAAACTGCACTTTCAATTTTTGAAAAATACGATTTACTTCAGGTGTTATCTCAGAGGTCAACTAAGATAACATGTGCAGCCACGTTCATCTCCGCCAAATGTGATGTCTTATCATGCGTCGAGAAATACATTTTTGATTGCAAATACATTTAGTACCTAATATTAAAATTTTTAGCACATTTCTGAGCCATTTTCATGTATTATGTATTTTAGTAGTATTTGCTGTTACTTATCCGTATTAAGTTTTCCTACATACATGCAATGCTTCTTCCTGAGCAACTTAAATCACATGAAAAGTTCTATTGTGCCTCAACGAAATTAATCCTTTATCGTAGAGTGAGATATCTGCAGTGATGTTACTTCAGTGGTCAATCAAGAATACATGAACTGCTCAGTTTGTAGACATTGGGTTTCTTACTTCTTTGTACGAAGTAAAAAGGAAGTACTGTAATCGCGAAAAATTTCAGGTATCATATTTCAACGAAAATATCTATTTTGACCGTTATCGAATGCAATTTAACGATGTTTTTGAGTGACATTCTTACGTAAGAACAGAATAAAGGACTCTCTTACCCCCCAAAATTATAAAACTGGTTTAAAATGGATTGTGAAGAGATTTTTTCGTGGCGTCTGTGCGTACGTACGTACGTATGAATGTATCTAGCATAACTCAAACACGAGTAGCCTCAGAACGTTGAAAGTTTCTATATAGGACTGCTATAACATGTAGATGTGCACCTGGAAGTGCCAAAAGTACACTCATGTCCATAAATTAAGGATAATTCGGAGTCACGCGGAAATCGAACTCTAAAATAAATATATCACCTGTAAAATCACTACACACATCTTCAAGAATCATATGCGAATTTCAGGAAGTAACCAGATGACACCGACGGTACGTCACAATGACGAGAGTTTTAAGAGAGTGATATATAAGGAATACAGGCAAAGAAGTGAAATTGTTCGCAGGCGCTTTATAAGCATTTCAGTGAAATAACCGAATAGTTATGACACAAAGGACTCATTTGGATGATTTTTTACGTGGTAGAATTATCGGCCGTCTGGAATGTGGGCGTAACCAACAGGAAGTATCAGACGAACTTGGAATTGCTCAGTGTCATCTCCAGGCTTTGACAACGATTCCAAGATGATGGTAATGTGAGTAGACGTTACAGCACATGTCGCCCCAGAGTTACAACGCCGAATGAGGACCTGTATTTGGCAGTTACTGCCAAAAGAAACAGGCGGAGCACAGCCTCAGACCTGTCTCGTCAGCTCTCTTCGGCCACTGGTACGACAATTTCGAGGCAGACCGTGTACAGACGCTTAGGGCAGATTGGTCTATATGATCGTAGACCTGTTAGATGCGTTCCACTTACTACAACTCACTGTTGCCTGCGGTTAGCCTGGAGTAGAGAGCATGCATTGTGGACACCGCAGCAGTGGGCTTGTGTGATGTTTTCTGACGAGTCCAGGTTTAGCTTGCAGTTTGATTCTCGCCGGACTTTCATATGGAGAGCTCCAGGTACCCGTTACCACCAAGAAAACATCATTGAACGACACCGTTACGGTGGTGCAGGAGTGCTCGTCTGGGGTGGAATTATTCTGGGTTGCAGAACTGACCTGCATATTCAAATTGGAACCATGACAAGCCAAGCAAGTATTGCTTCTAGAGGCGATTATATTCCATATTAAAAGTACTTTTCCTATAGCAAACTGACACCTCCGATTTTTTCATTTTATACATGTGCTAATTTCTATAGTACCATAATCTTCTGGTAATTTTGTTTTATGTATTTGATACCTTACTTTGTGTTGCATATTGTGGGTAAGTTTCATAAAACTCTACATGTAACTTTTTCAGTAATTATGATTTTTGTGATTTTTCTTAATTTATGATAACCAGTGTATTTCTTTTACATCATATGTATGGCAATATCGAGCGACGTCTTTTCCCAGGCGAACAGTTAATTAATACGTACCTGCGGGACGTAAACAGGACGATGATGGAGATATTACGTTTAGGGTGACACTGTCATAGTGGTCTCTAGGATCCGTAATTTTTATAGAACACATCATGACAGTTACTGTCTATGTGTTCATCATTGCTAACGTTTTCTTTCATAGCTTCCGTTTTCCCCTTCGTCTAGATGGATTCTTTTAACAGGATAACTCTGTTTATCATAATGCTAGAATTTCGTTACAGTTGTTTGGCTAGCTTACTGATGACTTCCAATTGATATCCTGGCAATCTGACTTTCGAGATGTTAATCATATTGAGCACATCCGAAATGTGATGTAACGCCAACTATCACTTCATAACTTGCGCCATATGTAGGGACTATGTGTTGCAAATCGAGCACAAGTTTCCTCCGAAAACTTGCTGAGGACTTATAGCACCCCGCCAAGAGCAACTGCAGTTGTTTTGTCTGCCAGATATAAAGCAACTTTTTATTAGAGGGTGCTCATAATGAGTTGGTTGATTCGTAGATCCTTTTGTATCGTATTGCATTAGATTACTAGATTATGGCATCCTAAATTAGTGATACCTGCCTGTAGTGTATGACGTACGAAAGAAAGATGCTCTCATGGAGGACGTTTTAAAAGAAACAGTCCATGTTCTGTAGTGAATTAAACTGATTTTAATAATTAAATCTTATTTAAAATTTCAACTACTCACAACCAATAGTAACTGTTTATTTTAATTGAGGGTTGTTTAATTAATTTTTAAGAACCTGTTTGCGCAGTTAATTATCTATTATAGAGTTTTAACTTCTCTTAATTAATTTTTTCCCTTAATGTCAGTAATCACCTTGGTTTATTTTTAAAGACAAACATACGGCTGTAAGCTTTAGCATCTGGAATTTTCATTTGAAAAGACAAGCTTCTTAAGTAAATTTTTAGTATTATTTGAATTTAAAAATAGAAGTAATTCATTTATCGATTTGAAATTCATACACAATTCAGTAATTTGAATTTATGCAGGAAATTGTGCCTTTCTGGTGAACTTCTGTTTTTTAAGATAATTATAAACTAATGAAATGAGGACGTATTTTCACATAAGTTTATTTTTATGACAAATGGCTAAAATTATTTCAAAGTCAACTTTCGAACGCCTTTTTAACCTTCGAAGCCACAGACTTGATGATTTTTTATAGTTCATTATCCAATTCCGATGTAGGAGAGACTATGGCGGGAATATGTTACTCTACTTTTGACCAGGTGGCGTTTAAATACGAAAGAGTTGAAATTTAGGGAAGAAAATGGATTTTTGTTTAAAATATTGGTTTGTTCTTGGCCTGGAAGTTGGAAAATCTCTTATTATTTTGTAGTGTCGAATGGAATGTGATAACTTGTAGCGTTTAAACATGGATGCACATTCAACAGTGGAGATAAGTTTCAACTGATTTTGACTGCTGAAGTAATCTGCAACCCTTTCAGAGGTCAGCGTTTTAATTAGAGAAGTCATAAACGTACTTACCGACAGGCTTAAATTTTCTTTAGAGGCTACCACAGCTGCTAATTTCCAAAGGCAGTTGTGTAGAATTATTAGGTTATTTTGAAGCTGAAGACGTGAAAAATGTAATGCCCTCGCCGGAGCTCGAACCTGGACGTCTCGAATATGTGCCGAAGGGGCTATTATTACAGTACGAAGGCATGCTGGAAGAAGGAAGAAAATACCTTATATAGTTCTCCTTTTAAAGGGCGACTGGGTTAGGGGACCCAATCGCCAAATCCTGATAGTGACAAATTATTGTTCATCACCTTTTAGTTCGGGCGTCATTTGTAGGGTCATTCAGTTTTTTTGGTTTAAGTTTTGCGGGAGATGTGAAAAATATGCCATGTCCTCGTCGGGATTCGAACCTGGACCTTTCGAAACTGCGTCGAGCATGCTTCCAGTTGCACCACGAATGAAAGCGAAAGGAGGGAGAAAGTACCTCATAGTAGAACTTTAAACCCCTACACCAGGGCTGGACTTTAGGTCTGCCCAAGCAATTTTGTAGCTAATAGGAGAAGAGAACCTTATTCACCAACTATGTCTTTGCCGCTCCTACATTTATTTTCATCTAGGGCGGGGTTCGGAACCTTGATTCCAACTTGTCTTCCATCCAAGAGCAATGTGGCACGACCGAGATGAGTTTTTCCTGCATCCGGTGGTAACGAGAGCAAGCAAATAGGCATCTTTCTTCCGGGAATGTTGACGGAATCATGATGCGGTTATTAGTTTGCTATGGTGATGAAAATAGCATTTCATCTAGCACCTGAAGTTATGTACTGCGTTATCAAACAACTATGGTTGTAATTTTTAAGTAAATGTTAATAGGATTATCAGTTAGGTCTGTTGATTGTAGAGTAAATGAAAGAGGAATGTTGGTATTAATATAAAGGTTACTTATGCGTTTGAAAAAAAGTGTATTAATTTTTTTCAATTATTGCGATTTTTTTTGAAATCAAAATCTATCTTCCGGAAGGATTTTGTTTTATCTATTTTACTGCAAAGCAATCAAAAATAAATAATTTAGTTTTAATTACACAAAATCTTTTTTTCCAGCTTCGAAATAATTTTGCTAACTACGCTTACTGTTAAGTTGAGTTTTATTGTCTTTTACACATAACGCAATTAATGTGGTTAAGTTTCCTGGTTTAATGATAATTAACAATTAAGATGTTTTATTTGGATTTAATCAGAACCACTGAAGAACATACTATTATCTAAGTTACACATAAAGAAAGCCTTTTACAGCCAGCATTGTCAATACTAGAACCCAAGATGAAACACCAGCTTTCCATTATCATAGACCTATAACAATGATCGATGGCATCTTTCCCAAAATAAAGGCTTCGAAATCTTGTTAACTGTGCTACAGTGCGTAAAGACAGGATTATCATTTTATTTGAGGGGGTTCAGTTTTTGTTTGATCATTACCTTTCAGAGATTAAATATTAAGAGATTGATTTTTATTCTTTGATCATTATTTGCCTTTTTAAGGAATCATTACCTGATTAAAATAATTACTAAAAATCATTACCTGATTTTTAGTACTTTTTGTTGTCTAATCATTATATCTGACTGGATGGGAGATTTCATCATTTTTCTCATTCGTAATGTGAATATGAACCACTTTCTTTTACAAAATCATCCTCAAATTCTTCCTTCCCTATTCAAGTAGTCCTAGTGTCCTTTAGCATAATGTAGTAAATAAATATCCGGGGGGGGGGGACTAAAATGCGAAACATTGGGAGTTTGTCCTAGATTCTATTTTCAGTAAAGGAGAGAGAGGACTGTATATTGATTTTGTCATATGCAACGTAAACAATGCCAGTTTTTCTTAGAGCACGGCTTCTTAAACTTTTTTAGTAGTGACCCCTTTTTATCACTCAGATATTTTTTCCCGATCCTAAGACCCCATAACGTTTACGAAAATTTTATGGGGCGCCATAAGCATAGCGCAAATTCGATATACACGTGAGTGAAACTGTCAATTTTTTCACTTGTATTATAATATACTATTGCAGATTTAGGTTACTAACTTTAATATCTAATTTTAAGACATAGAACAATATAAAAATTTTAAATAAGTAACAGACAAAATGACAAAGTCACGCGCAAAGCAAGTAAAATGAATATTTATATTATAAAATGAATGCGTCGAAACTTTTCGTGTTTTCTTTGTCTGTATGGCTTATCTTTATCTATTTGCAGATACATTACGTAAAAATATTTGGTAATTGTAAAATTATTATAATAAGTTAAAGAAATATCAAAACTGCTAAAATTTTTGGCCACCCACAGTTTAAGAAACTCTGCTTTAGAGTATTTAGCTATAGCAAATAATATAACATAATCCGACGTTAATAAAAATATTTATTAGTTAAAAGTCAAATATGACAGATAAATATATTATGAAAGGAAAAATATTTTGCCCGTTTTGATAGGAATAACGGCCTTCATATTATCAATATTACAACATGTGACTTTCATTACAAGTTAAATAAGTTTAATTTAGAAGTGTTATCAAAGTGAAGACAAACATATGCGAAATTGGACGATTTCTGAATTTTTATGTGAATGCGGAATTAATTACTTAATTAAAAGTTCTTTTTTTTTTAAAGTAAATATGGGAGATAATTTTTCTTTCAGTTCTGTCTGATAAAGTTTAGAGACTGAAAAATGGAAGGTAATTAAGATATTTTAACAAAGTTAAATACAGTCATTCCGATAAAGTTAATTAAGACTTTTTTAGTGATAGTTCTAGAAACTATTCAGGGAAATGTGACGTTTATGAGATATGCAGATTGGGACAGGTTTTCTGAATAAGAATTAATTTTCTATCTAAGAATTTTATGGTACGATTAAACAACTAAATGCTTACTTTTTAAAAATTCATGTGCTACAGTTATAGTATTTCGTATTTATAATGAAATAATGATATCCACCAATGTTAAAGGCGTTTCTGATTAATAAATTTGCAGGGAATAATCTCATTCCCCCGTTTGTGATGTCGTGGTGTAAGTGGTAGCACGTTCAACTTGTTATGTAGGAAATGTTGTGTTGATGATTGTCTGCTAATTAAAAAAAAGTGTTCAAGTTAATTATTTCCTTCATTTAGAAAAATCAGAATCTTATTTAATTATCTAAATTACTAATTAAGGTATTAATATTTTAGTTTGGTAATATTTATATTTTTGTTTGAAATATATATATATATATAATGCTTCAATATTATATCCTTGTATTTAATTATGGCGTTTGTTCTTGGGTGGAAAGATTGGTGAGGAACGAAGTTTTGCAGTGTCATTGCTGTTCGGGTAAGGATGAATCATCTTAGAATGTTCTAGAAAAATCTTCTTTGTTTTCGTTGCCGTGGGAAAAGGGTGTACGTGAGAAGATTTAAAGGGTTGCTGTTTTCACGTTCTAGGTAGGATAATGGACATTTTCGGAGAAAAGAGACCGTTCTGACCGGAATCTTGGCTGGTCGCGCATGCGCAGTTGACTGTTTCGTCAGTTTTGGTGAAAAATTGGAATTTTTTGGTCCTTAAAAGTGAGCGAAATTCTGGTTTTCCGGCAGCCCGTATTTTTAGGAGAGCTGAGGGAAGAATTTTGAATGTTCATTACTTTATCCGAAGGAGGAGTAACGACTTGGAGATGAGACTACTAGTTAACGGGAGCCAGTATTTTTGATTGTTCGTGACTTTTGATTGAAACCCCAAGGCGGAAGGGAGAACTTTTGAGACGCTCGTCACCTGTCTACTGTTTCTTGAAGTCATGTATATTTTGAGCGAGTTGAAGGGAGCTCAAAAGCTTGGAGTTATGGCTGGAAGTTTTTAGAATTTTCCTTGCTGGGTTTCTTTCTTCGCGGTAGCCCCTGATTTGATTGCGGCGCTTGTCTCGTCCGTGGGTCCGCCGAATGTCTGCACTTCAGAATAAAGAATCTTGAGCTATCAAACCTGACCACCTGCTGCCAGTTCGAGGACTGTTCGGAAGGTAATCCGATGAGCCGTGAACCCTGGTTGTGTTCTACTGAGAATTCCAGCGGAGGGCAGAAGGAAGAGATGTGCCAGGGACCCGTATCCTGCTGAGACCAAGCCTCAGGGTGATGCTGTAATTTAAGATAAGTTTTTTTTCCTTATTGCTCTCCCATTTATATCCCTTTTGAGAAATCGCGCCCGTTATGGTTAGACTGTCAAGGACTCTGAGAATCCGTTTCTTTCGTTGACCTCATCAATCTTCTCGCCACGTGCGATAACATTTTTGTAACTCTTGGCCAATACTTTGAGGGTAATGTATGCAAAATTTAGGTATTGATAAAGGAAAATGATAAGGGTTAAATTATGTAATTAAGAACAAAAGGATATATTTTTTTCCTTTCCTTTCCTCCCGGGAGATATAGATAAAAATAAATGTGTTTAGATTGATTTGCTTATGTTCCTTGTAATTGATATGTTAGAATTTAAAGTATCGGAATAAATGATAATCCTTTAGAGATTAAGTGATTTCTTACTTTTATTTGGTGTTTCCTTCATTTTAGTTAAGATATGTTAGATATATTGGAGATTATATTTGGTATATCATTGATTATGGTGTCATAAACTTGGAATGAATTCCTTTTAATTGACAGGGAGCCTGATAACCATTGAAAGCCATTTTCCAACGGCCGTTCCCGGGTGTAAAACAAACGCGTTTACTCAGAATACCACTATACGATCCCCTCATTAAGGAATTACTAATCATATTGAACAAATTTTGGAAAACAATTTAGCGAGTGACCAAACAGAACAAAGGAAACAGAACAAACTCGTATTGAAAAATCCGTGGTTTGAATCCCAGTAAGTGCTTAGCGGATTTTTCGTGTTTCTATTCTGAAAAATGCGCTGAAAAATAATTCATTATCATCTGGATGTAGTGGACTGGGTATCAGGAATCTTTCCAGTTATCTTTTAAATGGGGAGGAATATAAGTAATTAACGGACATTCCCACTCGTGACCTCGCGATTTAAGGGGTAGAACGTTCAGCTAATTCGGAAGATGTGTGATTTGAATTCCGGTAAAGATATAAGTGTATTATACACATTTTGTACTTCAAAAAGCCTAATGATCTCAAATCTTTATTATCATAATAATTGAACAGAAGATTTAAAATCGCAGAGAACTCTTTCCTTAGTAATGAATAAACGATTATTCTGTAACTGAGCACGCAATGCTTGGAGTTACTGTTAATTAATTAGTAAAATATTAATTAGTCCAATAACCCCAGCAGACATGGTGTCCGCCGATAACATCGCGGACGAAAACGTCGCGGAGAAAACAATGCAAGGAGAAAACGTCGTCATACAAAACATCGTGGGAGAAAATAAAGCAAAGAGGAAACATCGCAGTTCTAAAACATCGTGGTACAAAACATCGTCGTCGAAAATAAAGCGATTCAAAAACTTCGCAGTTTAAAAACATAGCCGTCGAAAATATCGTGGTAAAAAATATAGTACCTACAAATCAACGCATGACGATAACATCGCAGCATGCGGTTTTCAGGCTTTAATAATTGTAAAAACTCGCATAACGATTTGTGAGCGCAAGATGGAAAGAAGGATAATTTTCATTTTCATATTTTTTATTAACTAATAAATATTTGCTGAAAATGTAAAATGGAAACTTAAGCATAGAAAATTAACATAACTTATAGCACTTAATTTTAAACTGGCATAGTTAACTAACAAAGGTCATTAGTAAATTATTTTTTTATAAAGTTCCACTGGTAATTTTTCATGAAAAGTATAATCTAAAAAAGAATAGAAAAAGAAAGATAAGTAACTGCATGAACTTATCTATAAAAAAAATGCTAATTATGATATTATTTTCTTCACTTTTGTTAATCTGATACTCTTACAAAGAAAATTGTCTCTTGTTTTGTCTAAATTTCTTGTTTTTCAAAAATTTATTAGTTAATAAAAATATGAAAGTAAAAATTATCCTTCTTTTCACCTTGCTCTCATAAATCATTATGCGAATATCCATTAAGAATTATTAAAGCCTGAAAAACGCATGTCTGTGATGTTATCGTTATGCGATGATTTGTGGGTACTTTATTTTTCACCACGGTATTTTCGACGACGATGTTTTTAAACTGCGAAATTTTTAAACCGCTTTATTTTCGACGACTATGTTTTGTACCACGACGTTTTCGCCTTGCGTTGTTTTCTCCGCGACATTTTCGTCCGCGATGTTTTCGGCTGTAACCGCAAGCATAAAGCAAATCATCGCTACGTCTGGAATAACTACAAAGTCATGGACAGGTTTTTATTAACCGTTTTGATTAAAGAGAAATGAGAACGTAAATTTGTTTTCTTATGCTAGCAATATCAGCCACATCTCCTGGTTATGTAATTAAACAGAAGAGTCAAATACAAGTTAAACATGGAGCAGTAGTCAAAGACTGCACAGTTTAAATTTTACTCTAAACTGGCTCAGTAATTCTGACAGGAGCGCCAAAATCAAGGTGTTACCAACGATATAACGCAAAGCCGAATAATTAATAATAACCGAATAATTAATAATAAGCCGAATAATAATGATAGCCGAATAATCAACTATCAGAGCTGGCAGGAACTAAATGTAGCGTGCACGCGTTGGCCAGAAACACGTTCTGTCTTAAAATCCAAAAAACACAGCTAAACTACTAGCTATCTCGTTTACATTCTGCTGAGGAAAACGGAAGGAGGAGTTAAAGTTACACGAAAACTTACATTTTATACCTTCTTCCGGTCACTGCACTTGTATTTAAGGAAATGTTATAAATTATTCTAAGAAATAAAATTCTAAAATTTCGACTCCTATGCTACGTAAATTGACCAATATATTTAATATCAAATTTAGACAGCATATTTAGAGGTAATGTAAACTAACTTATAATTTAGGTGTTTGAAAAGTCTAGCTTACATTTGTGTGCTCTGCTTTGGTAGGTTTCTGTTATGTATTGGCACTTCTTAGCCATCGAAATTTACCTATTCACCGCTCTCGCTATTTCCACAAGTGACTTCACTTTTGGTACTCAGTCCATCACTCTCTCTGCATCTGCCGGTAAATGATTACCGATATTTTCTTTTCTCCCCTCGGCTTACATTCGGAAATCATCTTATTTTTCCTTTTCGCTCTTTCATATCTTAAGCTGTGTATTATATGCGAGGGAAGCTTCTATTTGAACCAACATGGTATTAAGGACTTATATTTAGATTCAGAAAACTAATAAATTCTTAGTGTGAAAATTCTTTTTGGCATATCCTGTGTAATAAAATTAAAAATTAAATCATAAAAGGATTTTATTAAATGGCATTTGAGAGACAGAAATTCAACCTCGAATTATTCGAATTTATTTATTAATCGACACCTGAAGGCAAACTGAAAATTATAAGAAGAAAAGGGCAAATTTTGAACTTAAATGTCTTCCTTAGTTTTTGTCCTTCGGATGTGAAATATTTGTGTATTATGTTTTTATAATAAATATAATATTTTACGTATAGGGACCAGAGGAACCTATAAAAAGTTGGATTTCATTGTTTTTGCATAATTGAATTGTATAAATTTAAGAATACCAAAACATTAATCCTTTAGTAATTTGAAACATTTTCATTTACGACCAACGGTTACGAAAATAAGCGCTGGGTACAAAATTTTGTCGATACAGTGCATAAATCTATATACACTGCTCGACACTGAAAATGCAACAGCAAGAAGGAGTGGTCAGAAAGTGATGAAATTTGGAAAAAAGACAGAGACCGCAAACAGCAATAAGTGATCTTTATTTCAAAATGATAGTCAGAATACAGAGCGAGAACGGCGT
>KK121782.1:2989-24195 GCA_000611955.2 Stegodyphus mimosarum
CCATCCTCTCGGCAGGACTTTCGCCTCGCCGAATATTTACAGTGCCCGCATGCCGCACAGACACTTTACATTTACAAACATTCATGCTTTGTCCGGTATTTGAACCCGGCCCTTCGGTTCGGCAGTCAGCGTCGCTGATCATATGAGTTCTTATTAAGATAGGTTAGCTATTTTTCAGTGACACATTCTAATAATTTAAAAAACATAAGAAACTCTTAAAAACCTCTTTCTGCAATATCGTATAATAATAATATAAAATTACGCTTAGAAAGTAATACTTAAAACTTATGCTTACTTATTTTATCTGTTACTTTTTAAGTTCTCTTTAACTGAAATGACTGGCTCAAAGAAATGCGTTAGGAGAAATGGAAGAAAAGAGTATGATTTTTAAAAAAGGATAAGGTAACAGAAAGGTCCCTTATTAAAATATTTCGTTTTCATTGTACATTTCTTTAACTTTCTGAAAATAGATGACATCAAGAATAAAGTGGATGGAAAGGTGTTTTATGATGCCTATGAAATTTTTATTATGGAGAATGAGTTTATTTACGTTCTGTACTTCTGTTTATTTTTTCGTTAAGAATATGTTAAACTGGTCATCTAATTCTAAAATGTACGACATTTATAGAAAATTAATGGTTTAGAGATTTTGTATAAGAAAATGCACAAGAGTTGGGCAATGGCATCGAAACACCAGCATCATGAGCATAATGCTTAATTAACAAGGTGCAGGTCTTTATTTGGAGTATTATATTGCAGAGATTCTTCTTGGAAATGGCAGTTGTATGCCTTGTACTGTCATTAAAGGTGCTTTTAGTCATTCTTTTTGCAAACATCTGGCTGCAGGAGGCAACTTTTTATAACTTCTTCACCTAACTTATTTCAGGGTGGCGCATTGTGGAATTAGAGCATTGTGGAAGCTATGAAAAAACGCTGCATTTTATTTTAATCTGTTTGAAACCATTCTATCCCCAGTTTTGTTTTGTCAACTGGTGCAGCAATATCCTAATGCATAGCATTCTCTTCGGAATATATTGACCAATGTTTTATTTGGTTCTCTAGAATATATCAAGAGTCCTTTACAATGGTGTTACCATCAAGAAAGATATGTCGCCCCAGAGACTTCTACAGTGTTGGGGGTGAGATCAGCACCGATTCACCTACATATTTTATACTCGAGAGGAGGCAATATGGATAGAAAAATTCTTCACATATAAACTTCTCCTCACAAATGGAAGGAATATGCACAAATTGATGAAGAGTATACATTTTACGTTCTTTATAGTCTAAATTTTGCGTTTCTGTCACCACTAAAAGCAGCATTTAACATGGGCACTGATTATCATAAACTTTATTACAACTGCCCGACCATAAATATTTAGCCTATGAAGCTCTTACAGAACTATCTTTGTATAAATAAGCGGTTCTGAGTTTTCCCACAATTTACTAATCCCATACTTTACTTTTTTTTGGATACAATGCTTTCAATCATTCTGATATCTTTCTCACTTAACTTTCTTCTTCATTGGCAGTTACTCTGAGTAAATTATGTCTTCTGCCCTTGAATACTATAATTCTCGGAGCGTCAGTTCCTATCTTTACAACAAGTATGACCAGATAAACAGCAACAATTTATCTTCTTTCTAACTTCAAGATACCTCTTGCTTATGTTCTGTAATTCTCAACATTTGCATTCTTTCAATACCTCTGAATTTTTATTCTGCGGCTTTCGAAAAAAACTCGAAATCACTCAGGGCTGCCAGCTAGATGTGCGCATGCTGACTTTCGAATCGGGGACTGTATTCGCCAAGTGTTTCAGATTTAGTGTCCAGTTTCTGTATTCAGGGAAAGAAGCTTAAAAGAGTTAAGAGAGAGATGTTTGAACTTCTCTTTCCATCACGTGAGTAGTGATGTACACTTTTCATTCTCGCATGTGATATGAAAATCAAAGTTTAAAACGTAATTAAGAAGTGAAATGAATAAAAACTATGCACAAACTTTTTTTATATCCGAACTATATAAAGCTCTAAATCCATAAATGCGCACACTGTTTTTTTTTAATGTAATGAAGAATGCTAAGGGAAAGAATTTGGGAAAGTAGAGAGTTTCTGAAGATAACGTGATTCTGAAAGACATATGTACTTCAAGTTCTCCTGTTTTGATGAAGGTCTTCAAAGATAATACATGCGCAAAAATGAACTGTCGAAAAGGCATTAATAATTTTTTTAAAGATTTAGTCATACTTTGAACGCTTTACAATAGTTACGCAAATTCTTTGCATTGGTTTAATTTTGTGCTCTATAGTAATTCTTTAACGAAGTTCGCACTCTACTACACTTCCTATTTTTTCCTTTATAGCCCTTAGTGTTCTTATACATAAATCAGTAAAATTATCATCTTCCGTTGACAACATTCGCATTCGAGCCACAAAGTTCTACGTACCCTCAAGAAAAATGAAATTGAATTGAAAAGAGTAATTTCATCAAAATTACATGTATAAACTTCAGTTGTAATACTCATTACTTTAATTTTCAGTTAAATATACTCTAATCAAAAATGCGCTAAGACTAACTCGATACGTAGGTAATGTTTTTTATGAATACTTATTTCTGAAAAAAAAAACTGAATTTATTTCTACACTCACGTTTGTGAAAATTGCAACACCAAGAAGGAATCGTCATAATTGAATGCAATTTAATACACAGTTGAGTGGTAGTGGTACAAATAAATGATTAAATGTTCAAAGCAAACAAACAAGAACAAGAGATCAGAATCAGTATTTTGTGTGGCCACCACGCGCCGCAATAAGTGCTGCTACACGACGTGGCATGGAGTCAAACAAAGTTTGAATGTCTGACTGAGGAAGAGCATTCCATATCGTTTGTACGCGTACCCAAAGTTCGTCTGCAGACGCAACAGGACGAGGATCACGAGCAAGACGCCGACCAATGACATCCCACACATGTTCAATTGGCGACATATCCGGGGAACACGCAGGCCAAGGAAGAAGCTGTACCTGCTGCGCTGCAAAGAAGGATTTAACAATCCGAGCAGTATGAGGGCGGGCATTGTCCTGTTGAAATACAGCGCCTGGCAAGCTTTGAAGGAAGGGAACAGCTTCGGGCTGTAGAACTTCACGGATATACCGGTTGCTGTTCAGATTGCCCACAATTCGTAGCAATTGAGATCGTCTATGATATGCTATGGCGCCCCAGACCATAACTCCGGGTGTTCGTCCACTGTGGCGTTCGATAATGCACTCCGGAAGGTGGCGTTCACCGGCATAGCGTCTGACACGAATGCGGCCATCATGGTACCACAAATTAAAGCGGGATTCGTCAGAAAACACGACATGCTGCCAATCAGCACGCCAGTCTCTATGCTGATTGGCCCATTGTAGCCGCAGGCGGCGATGGTCGTGCGTTAGGGGGATCCTGTATAAAGGAGTCCGTGCGCGCAGTCCACACTGCAGCAGACGTCTACGAATTGATGAAGCACACAATGAAACACCTGTAGCTATTGACCACAGTGCTGCCAATTGTCTAGAGGAAGCTGTACGGTCCGTCCGCGCCATGCGGACCAGGTGTCTATCATCGCGAGCTGACGTCACATTTCGGGGTCCACTCCCGGATTTCCGAGTTGTCCGACACTCGTCCGTCCACTGCTTCCAAACGCGCATCACTGTGCTGCTGTTACGCTGCACACGAGAGGCTACTGCACGATGCGACAATCCAGCTTCACGAAGGCCGATGATTCTCCCTCGTTCAAACTCTGTAAGTTGTTCAAATCTCGCTCTCTTTCGTCGACGAGGCATAAGTACAGATTGAGTTAACGTTTACCACTAGCAGATAACCACCGATAACCATACACGCCTCGCTACAGCCGTCTATTTATTCGGATCCATCAGCCGTTCAGAGGGCGCTGCTCAGCATACGCATGCGCTACGGATTTGCAATTCTAATCATTTGCATATCATGCGCTACTTTGCATTTCCTGAAAATTTCAGCTCACTCGCGTAAGTCCTTCATGGTGTTGCAATTTTCACAAACGTGAGTGTATATTTGAAACGATCAACATGTTTTTCAGTAAATAAATACACTAAATTTAGTCGGATTTTGCTACACGTTTGTTTATTATCTTGACATGAAGTTGATCATGTAATCTTTCTTCAAAGATTAAAATAATTCCGACCTTATTTCTAGATCTCAGTATAAATGCTCATTTTCTATAGTCTGTGTTTCGAATTTTCTTATTTTTATCTCTGTAAAAGGCCCATATTTTGAAATCAAACGTCCGTATTTTGTGTCACGCTCTTATTGTCTTTTTATCTTATTTATCAAATATCTTTTCAGGTTTCACTTTCTTCTCGTATTCGACTGAAATGATCAAACAAAATGTTCAGTAAGCATCCAAGATTAGCAAGCAACTTAAAAATTAAATAGTTGACTAATTTCGATATTTGTAAAGAATACTAGTAATTAAAAAACTCCGAATATTTCGAGAAATACACATAAGAACAGTCATCTTTAGCATTACTTTCTGTGAAAAGCATAAACGGCTTAACATCTCTTAAAATTTCTGAACTTTTTAATTGCCATTAAAGCCAAACGAAAGTACAGTTTTACCAGTAAATATTAGGAAATGTGCTACCTATGTTCAATGATGACTTTCGTAACTAAAAAAATATTGTTAAAAATAGATACACTCTTGGTGGACATAGTGATACTAATGATACTACGAAAATTTTCTTATCGTTTTTATATAGACCTGGTTCCTACAACTTGTTGGAGCACAACTGCAATTGCTTTAGTCAGGAAGTCTGCCAGTTTTTGACCGGAGGTCCGATCCCATCAGAAATACGAGATTTGCCGCAAGAAATCTCAGGAAGCAAGTAAGTGTATATTTGTTTCGTAAATATTCAAAAAAACAAAAAAAAAGGACTCAAACGTCTCAAACAAAAAGGATCAATAAACGTCATTAAACCCGCACCAAAATTCGTATAGGCATTTGAATGATATTAAAACTAACCTTTTTACTAAAGTACTCTTAAGGCATTTTGCATTATTTTCACAGACAGACATTTCTTACTTCTGTCCAAAATTAGACAATTAGACAGCGTATTAGTTAGTGATTCATCAAGAGAGCCATTAAATTCATCTGCTCAAGGAGACAAAGGAAATGTTTCAGCTAAACTTTTACCTCATGCTTACGACAAACTTACAGGAATGATAATTAATGAGCATATTTCTGATATATATACTTTTAAAATATACCTTTCCTTAAAAAAAGTAAGCATCTTTTATCTGGAATCTAACAAACGTAAATTTGCAAATTAATTCTGTTTTAACCTATAAGATACGTTTATTGGTACTGTAGAAAATAAGCTCGGCTGGTAACTTATGAAATATGTTAGTGCATTTAATTTTTGTCTTACCAACCTGTATCAGTAATCTTTAAATATTGCCACCAGTTTCTTAATATTTCTCTCAGTTTCTGATTATTGGAGCCAAGAATTTCATTCCTTTTTAAAATTGTTTAACTTACAGAAGAATTCACCGTGATAATATTTTTTTAATTCGTCCAAAATCTTATACCAAACTTGTAAATTCGAAAATTGTTCTTTCCTTTAAATAAAAATGTTCATCTATTCTGTGTTATCTTGCGATCTGTAAAAGTTATAATTTTTCAAGACCATATTGTAGATAATTACTCTTATTTCAGTTTAAGAAAAACTGAATATTCTGCCCTTTTAAATTGCGAACTGCAGTGAAGGTGTTTGAACACAATATATAATTTTTTCGTTTTATAAAAGGGAAATGTATACTATGTATCTTCCTGTAAATAGAAAAATTATGAAATTCTATATTATAAAGTTGAACTCGTTTTAAATTTCAAATATATCATAACTCTGACAAAATAAAATTATTGATATCTTGAGCAATAAAACCTGGCGGGGGAGAAAATTTATTTAAAATGTCTGTGTCTATTTCTGCTTGTCATTTGTTATATCGCTTCCCAGTAAGTATGGTCTTTTATTCCGTGGTGAATTTAGTAGTACGTGTCGTTTCGTTTTTTTATGGCTTCACTTCTTAATACAGAGGATGATCTGCTGTTACAAGAGTAGCGAACATTTTTGCTCAGATCTTTTAATTCAGAAGTAAGTAAAACTTTGATTATCTATGGCTTTACATGGTGATATTTGTTCGGATAAATGATACATAAATAAAATGCCAAACAAATTTAAACCTGAATTTTCAAGGACTTTGTTTCATAGGTAATTCTTTCGACACTAGAATACTTTGGCGACGTAATGTGTGGGCGATAAATGTCACCTCTGTTTCTGCACTCTTTTACCACTTGCCAGCTCAAACATTCCAGTGCATTTGTATAAAAAATAGGCACGAAAGGGCTCTTTTATTTTACTGTGAATCTTCAGCAAAAGAAATAGCACTACGTAACTATGAACTACATTACAGGCAATAAAATGTTTAAAAATTTGTTTTAATTATATGGCTCAAATAATGAAATTTTCGTACTTCATTCTTTCTTTTGACTTTGATTTTAACAATATGCATCTTATCCTTATAAAAATATGAAGATAATACCGTTATGCAATCCTCAAAATTTGAATAAATAACAAATTTTCTAGAAATTGCGACTATCCATTTAGTAATACAACAACAAATTTTATTAAGCATTTTATTTTTTTCAGGTCTTCTAAGAAAATTCATACATATATATAATTTAAGATTTCACATTACAAAATTTCTTAGGATACCAATAACGGTGCAGAATGTATTAAAATATGTAGATGTAAAAAGAAAAGAGTTTGTTATTTTAATTAATATTTTTCCTTGCATAATTTGCACACTGTATTTCCTAGCATGTTTTCCCCCTTTTTTCATACTAAATTTATTATCCGAAAATTGATCGGAAAATTATGCGAATAATTTAATTTCTGAAAGATGCAGTTTTAGTAAGAACATAATAAATGAAAAAAATATTTAAATTATTTGAATTTTTATTTATTAAACAATTTTTATTATTAAAAACTGAATTGAGAAAACAGTAGACTTAAAATCACAAAACATATCTTCAAATTCCTATAGTAAACCAATTTATACTCATATAATAAGATTAATACTGTTTACGCACCATCACGAAATATATCATTGTCATTTATACGCGATCAAAACTAAACATTGGTGCGTATTATGGGTAGAAAACCTGCCTCTTGTGAATCGCCGTTTTGAATCTTGCTCGACATTTTCAAAAAGAGCACATAAAATACGCAGACTTAAGTTAGGGTTTTCCCAGAATGACTATTAATGCAATTGATTATTTTTATTTCTGTACGATTCAACACTACTTTAAATGCCAATTCCTGGGAGAGTGAAGGCAGGCAAATGACTGTATCGCTTCGTCTTACCTTCGAAGTACAGTAAACACAAAATCTCACGAAGACTTCAATAAAACCTACCGTATTTGCCAGCGTATAAGACACACTTTTTTATTTGAAAACAGCTTTGAAAAACGGGGCGTCGATACTCAGTGTTTGATTAGGTTCATTTCTGGAAATTTCCTCTTCGAAGTTATGCGATTTTTTTCTTGTTTCCTTGCAGAATGTTCCCACACATATTACAGTTACGTAGAGTTCAGTGCATGCCTGTATGTACATGAGCAGTGTATGAGAACTCAGATTCTGATTTAGAAGAGGTTTTAGGTGACTCTTCATTTAGTTCTGGAGATGAGTGTCTGGGTTTTGACGAAGAAGATTAAAAGGTATTCTTTCCCAGATAGACTGGGTATTTGCGGAAAGTATTGCTTTGTATTTGCATTACTTTATACACAGTCCAGTCACATTAATGTGACCATCTGTCAAAAGCCAGAATAACCACCTTTCGCAGAGCGGACTGCTGCGAGACGTGCAGGAAGAGAGTCACATAGGTCCCTGAAGGTGTTCTCTGGGATGTTGAGCCATGCCGACTCTAATGCCGTGGCCAGCTGCGCTAGATTACGCGGTTGAGGATCCATGGCGCGAACAACTCGATCGAGATGGTCCCACAGATGCTCGATTGGGTTTAAGTCAGGTGAGTTTGCTGGCCAGGGGAGGACGGTAAACTCATCCTGGTGCTCTTCGAACCACGCACGTACACTGGCAGCTGTATGGCACCTCGCATTGTCCTGCTGGAAGATGCCATCATCCTGAGGAAAAACAATGCGCATGTAGGGGTGAACATGGTCCGCAAGGACAGATGCGTACTTGTATTGATCCATTGTGCCTTCCACAATGATCAGTGAACCTAGAGAATGCCAGGAAAACATTCCCCAGACCATAATGCTCCCGCCTCCAGCTTGGACCGTTCCGGCAATGGTTGCAGGGTGGTTCCTTTCAGAGGTTTCACGCCTTATACGCCAACGTCCATCTGTCCGATGGAGCATAAAACGCGATTCATCCGAAAACGCAACCTGTCGCCACTCAGTGGACGTCCAGCTGCTGTACTGGCGTGCAAATTCTAGCCTTCGCCGTCGATGAACAGCAGTCAGCATAGGTGCACGAACCAGGCGTCTGCTTCGGAGGCCCAGACGCAGCAATGTTCGCTGAATAGTACTTTGGGAGACACTTTTGGTAGCCCCTTGGTTCATTTTGGTGGTCAGTTGCTCAACGGTAGCCCGTCTATCTGCCCGAACGCATCTCCGCAACCGTCGTTCGCCTCTGTCATCTATGGCCCGTGGTGCACCACATTTGCCACGTCGCTGATTTTGGACAGTCCCATTTTGCCATTCACGGTACACTTTTACCACGGCGGCACGCGAACAGTTCACAAACTCAGCCGTTTCGGAAATGCTTCCACCCTTGGCCCGAAAGCCAACGATCATGCCCTTTTGGAAGTCGGATAAATCGCTTCGTTTCTGCATTACGCCAACAATTGAAATATTTTCCGAAGCCCTCACACACCCTTTATATACGCTCAACTGTACTGTGCTGCCACCTGCCTTCTGTGATTGGTTATTTAACTCTGACATGGAAAGTACGTGGTGGTCACATTAATGTGACTGGACTGTGTATTTAAAATACTACAAATTCATTATAATGATCAGTAATAAAGTTTTCTCTTTCAAAAATGTCTATAAAAAAGGCGGTGAGTCTTATACCCCGGTAAATACGGTATTTATTATCGCATCAACCTGACGATTACGCAAACTGCTACAGTAACATAACATAATTTCCTCTTCCTGGGGGGGAAGTAGAACAGACATTCAAATTTAAATTTAAATATAATCTGCAAAGAAGTATGCGCCTAAATAAGCTTTCTGTTAGACCCTAAGTATCTGCGAAACAAACTGTTGCGAGCTAAAAGTATTAACTGCATAAACCTAATAAGTTGTTTGTTATCATTAACATAAGTGTATTTTTAACTTGATCAATCAAGTTAAGAATGCACCGTCTTGCTGAGCTAAAACCAATAAATCAATCAAATGGAAGGAAGTCGTAACAGAATTACTGATCGACGATAGCTGTCAAAGGTTCTCTTAAATTTTGCGCTTATATACATTAAATAATTTGCGTCCTGGTGGGAACTGAAAAGTGTAATTAAAGGCAAAATATTAATACGATTACTATATTAATTAACATAAAGCGCTAGATACATTTGTACATTGACACTATAAAGATCTATGCAGTTGACATTAAAAGACTGTCAATGGCTTGTTATTTTTTTCATTTCCAGATGATCCAACATAGTGCTGCACCTACAGATATAAATTGACATCGTCCTCATGAGTAGTGAAACAATGTCTCGTATTATTGCTGACGAGTATAATAACCTTCACCTCAATACAGTTAACATTATTAAAACCTCTGCAACTTTAGTATTTTCGTAATGAGTCCTCAACGTAGTATCCACCGGTTATACTTAAAAACAGCTACCAGCCAAATTTCTATCGTATGATAGCTACATGCAAACAAATGGCTTTCGTATAAGGCGAGGCTGCTACTAGAGGTATTAATGAAACAACCCATAAATATTGCTGCGATTTAAATTAATCATGAATAATAAAGGTAGGAAAATTTTCCGCCAGCCATAACGATGTTCTCAGTTCGATTCTGAAATGTCTATCCCATACGGAATCACTGGAAATGAAGAAATAACAGGTTATTGACAACGTTTGCTTGAAATCCACTGATCATCAGTTGCATAACTATATGTATGTATATATATATATATATATCAAATAATTTTAAAATACTAATTAAAATTCTGACTAATAATGTTTTTCTTCCATGGTTTTAACTTGAATTTCTGTTCCTTGGAGATGGTATATCCAACGTTTTCATATCATAAATTATTATGAATTATATATATGTATATATATAACTTGTGTGCAAAAGTATGTATGAGTATATATATGTGGGGGGAAGCTGAAGATGTTCTCTTTTAGTAAATTACACCTCCACACCTTTTCCACGCCACAGAAACATTTAATAATATAAAGAAAAAGCTGTACAGATTGAATTAGATAACAGTGCTTTAGCGCCTTCTCGCGCTTGTTGGATACAATTTAAATACAGTTCTGACTCAGTTTTGTTAATTTTAAATAAACGGACGGCGCCTACTCGCGCTCGCTACCATTGTCACCACACCTTCACGCGGTTCTCTGATATCCTCGTCTCCACCTCGCTCTCGCTGCAGGCGCACAGGTGATGCCCTCTGGTGGTTATAGAACTCGGGGATCCCACAGTTCGGCGATCCTGACTTTGTTTTCGCCCTCGAAAACACTGGTATATCAAAACAGAACCTGAAAATAGATTTAAAAAAAACAAAAGAAAAGGAAAAAAAACAAAAAATACAAGTTGCGGAGGGGCCGCACAGTCCTAAGCAGGAACAGTCCAGAGTTTCGTATGATCAGCTGCCGTAGTCGTACAGCCAGGACCTTCATGCTGTCCTACTTTTTCCACCTGGTACCGGTCTTTGCCTTTTCTCGCTGTTACACGATATGGACCGAAGAACTTTGGTCTTAACTTTAAACCACCTCCATACTGCGTCCTTTGAATGGCCACTAGATCGTCCACGTTGTATACCTGTGCCTTTTTTCTCTTCTTATTGTACGTTCTTCTATTCTCTTCCTGAATTTTTAAGATGTTTTTCCTTGCTTCCTCTCTCATATCTTCTCGATCTTTCATCAAAACATTTGTTTCTTCTTCTTCGAGAATTTCAATAATCTTTAAGTCCTCTCGATTTCTCATTTTCACACCAGTGAGGAGCTCAAAAGGGGAGCTCTTTGTGCTTCTGCTCTTAGTGCTGTTCAAGATCCGTTGTACATCTCCAACGTATTTGTACCACTTGGTAGGATCATCTATGGATAATTTGGATAGGACTGGAACCAGAGTCAGATGAATTCTTTCCACCTGCCCATTCCCTCTAGGAACTCCTGTAGTTGTAAATATGTGCTGAATCTTTTCTTGTCTGCAGTACTCTTCAAAGTCTTTGGACGTAAAAGCCGTACCTTTATCACTTATTATTCTTAATGGATTACCGAAAGTTGATTGTTGCAGTTTCAGCTTCTGCAATGCCTCTTGAGCTGATGTAGCCTTTACTGGATAGAGCCACACGAACTTTGTAAATGCATCAACGACGGTCAAGATATGATTATAGTTCTTATTTGTCGAAGGTAATGGCCCTATAAAATCAATGTGAAAAGTGCTCAACGGGATACTCTCTTTTGGTATGGGATTCAACAACCCTTCGCCTTTACCTCGTTTTTTGTCGCACAAAATACACTCTACACAATTTGAAATAACTTGTTCAATTCGTTTTCTAAGGTTAGGAATATAGAAGTCCATTTTCAGCAAATCTTCCGTTTTAGACACTGCGAAATGTCCCTTGTTGTGGATACTACGTATGATTTCTAACTCCAATGCTTCGGGTACCACAAGTAACTCGCGACCACTGTCGAACTTGTATAATACACCATTTTTCACTAGGAAATCTTCCTTTAGTCCTTGCTCGACTAAAGATTTCAGCAACTGGAGACGCTCATCACTCTTTTGTGCAGCTGCAATTTTGGCAGTAACTTCTCCCTGAGAATAGGTAACCATGATGACAGCGTTTCTACTCAATGCGTCCACGTGCTTCATTTGCTTCCCAGATCTGTGAACAATTTCATAATCAAATTCTTCCAGAAGTAACGCCCATCTTGCCACTTTAGGAGTTAAATCTTTCTTGAACATAGTCTTTTGAAAAGCATCGCAGTCGGTAATTATTTTGACCTTAGATCCCAAAAGGTAATTTCTGAATTTCTTTAAAGCTTCCACTATAGCTAAAACTTCAAGCTCATAACTAGACAGCTTCTCTTGTTGCACGCTAGTTTTTTTACTCATGAAGTAAATGGGGTGCAACTGCCCATCATCAGACTTTTGTAGCAATACAGCGCCGAAACCACGACTGCTTGCGTCTGTATGCAATTCTAGCGGTGCTCCTTGTTTGAAAATATGCAAAACAGGACTTGTCGATAAAAGTTCTTTCAACTTGTTAAATGCTTCTTTTTGCTCAGGCCCAAATTTGAATTCTACCCCGTTACGAAGAAGATCACTTAGCGGTTTCGCTATTTTCGAATAGTTTGCAATAAATTTCCTAAAATATCCCGTCAGACCCAAGAAGCTCTGAATCTGCTTAAGGTTTTTGGGCTCCGGGAAATTTTGAACGGCCCTTGTTTTTTCAGAAGAGGGGCGAATTGTACCATCTTTAATGATATACCCGAGAAATTCTATTTTTCTTTTTAAAAACTGGCATTTCTTAAAATTAATCTCCAAACCGTACTCTTTGGCTACTTCTAAAACGCGCTTTAACTTTTCTAAACCTTCTTTCTCATTTCGCGCTGGAATAATAAAATCGTCCATGTAAGTAACAACAGTGTCATCCCGAATTAAATCTCTAAACACATTATAAATAAATCTTTGGAACACACTAGGCGACGTGCACAAACCAAAAGGCGCTTTTAGGAATTCATATAAACCTGCATGTGTAATGAATGCCAAATATTTAGTGCAGTTTTCCTCCACAGGAACATGAAAAAAACCATTTTTTAAGTCTAACGTCGAAAAAACCTTTGCTTCACCCAAATGATCTAAAACCTCTTCTACTTGTGCCATGGGAAAAGAATCCTTTACTATTTTTTTATTTAATTCCCTGAAGTCAACGCAAACACGTATCTGGCCCGATTTTTTTCTACACAAAACAATTGGCGAAGCATATTCTGAACAAGATGGCTTTATAATTCCATCCCTTAACCATTCATCTATTTGGTCATCAACAAGTTTTTGGTCAGCAAAAGGAATTCGCCTCGAACGCTGAGAAACTGGTATTTCATCCTTTAATATTACTTTCAGTTTTAAATCTGTACTACGCGGTTTTTCTCGTGGTTTATATTCTTTAATAAGAGTGGAAACAGTATTGCGTAATCCTTGGTCAGTAATGTGCGTTAAATCTATTTCGCTGTCTCCTTCAATGGCTGCAGAAATAAAAGACAAAAAATTCCTTTCCGAAGAGACGCAGTTATTACCATATTGCGTAATCATCACCCGATCAGAGCAGGTGCCACCGAGCTTTTCCAGACATGACGGTGGGAATATGCAATCCGTTATCAACTCATAAACCATTGCTGCCTCTAGTTCAATTTGTTTACCGCTTTCGCATAAAGAAAAAATAAACTTAGCCGTTTCCGCTTTAACCACGTGACCAAAAGAACTTTTGATTTCTACTAATCCCGACGGTATTTTATTCGGAAAAAGAGATTTCTTTACAACTATTAATTCACTTCCGGAATCTATTAAACATTTTATTTTCCTACCATCAATCAACAATTCAATAAATTCTAACTCATTCCTAGTTGTATTATCCGATCTAATTTTCAACCCGGACACCTTTTTTTGAGATGAATTTTCTTCCTTACGGTTAGGGCAGTTTTTCGCAAAATGAAATAGTTCACCTTTACTCCCGCATACATAGCAAGTACGTTCTGATTTACTATTATTTTGATTTACGACTTTGCACCCTGAATCCCTCGAATTACTCTGTGCTTTTTTAAGATTGTTTTTGGAAAAATTAAACCTTTTATTTTCTGGAGTTTCGATTCGCGCGTTACTGATATCAGCTAAGGACTTACCCCTGGATGAATAAAATAAGTCACATTCTCTACCCAATTGATTAGGTGGGAACCAACTTTGACCCTCCCGAACACTAATATGTTCCTTTGTTTTATAATCAAGCGTTTCATACAACTTATCAGATACAATGAGATCACACAATTTCTTAAAATCATCTACTTCTCTTAACCTACAGTAGTAATCGAAAGTTGCACCGAGTCGAGACGCGAACTGAACATGCGACTCAGACGAATGTCTCTGAGCATTTTTAAAATTATTCAAACATTCACGCGGTGTCGGCTGAAATTCCCTCAAGATTAGTGCTTTTAATTTATCATAATCCGCGATTTCCTGTTCAGAAGCATACGTTAAGACATGATTACATTTATCACCTAATAAATTAATCAATACTTCTGATTTTAACTCAACTGGTACGCTTTTAGTAGTAAAAGCTTTTTCAAGCGATTGAAAAAACAAATGCAGAGCTTCCGGTCTCTGAGGGACAGCTATAGTTAGTGTTTTAACGCTTTTGATGATATTCTCTAAACTTCGCGATGCCGGTTCAGAATCTGTAAACACAGCACGATTGGCATTTTCACCAGCCAATTGTAACTTCAGTTTTTGGAGCTCGATCTCTTTCTCAAGTTGAGCTAACTTAAGTTTTTCGCACTCTAATTTTGACTGCTCTTCAGTCACTTTGTTCTTTTGATCCTCTGCAACAGCTTTAATAATTCCGCGAACAAATTCAGGATCAGTTTTATAAATACTAGCATTCTCAATGATAGTTTTGATTTCGATGACTTTAGCTTCAGCCGGCACTGTTAGGCCTAATTCATCTGCGATTATTTTCAAATCTTGTTTTCTGATGTTATTCAATACACTCATAATTACAATAGTAAATTCAAACAAAATAATGATTTACCTTGCTTGTTTCTTGGTAATATCCCGGTCAGAGCCCCCAGATTTTTCTGTGGGGGAAACTTGAAGATGTTCTCTTTTAGTAAATTACACCTCCACACCTTTTCCACGCCACAGAAACATTTAATAATATAAAGAAAAAGCTATACAGATTGAATTAGATAACAGTGCTTTAGCGCCTTCTCGCGCTTGTTGGATACAATTTAAATACAGTTCTGACTCAGTTTTGTTAATTTTAAATAAACGGACGGCGCCTACTCGCGCTCGCTACCATTGTCACCACACCTTCACGCGGTTCTCTGATATCCTCGTCTCCACCTCGCTCTCGCTGCAGGCGCACAGGTGATGCCCTCTGGTGGTTATAGAACTCGGGGATCCCACATATATACATATGTATGTATGAGTATATATATATATATATATATACATACTTGTGTGCAAAATTAAAAGAATTTGCAAATTATGTCTATTTTTATGATTTTTCGAAAAGTACTCAGTCAAATGTACTAATTATGCCGCCAAAGAGTTATACAAATATTCAGAGTCGAGTAAGTAAGCGTACACATGCGTGTCTATGGAGCTGTGATTGTGGATGGAGTATAAGAGCACGATCGAGTTTCGACGATTTATGTGCTCGTGCTCCTTCACGACGTTCACCGTGTTTCTCAGAAGACTTGGGTTAATTCTATAAGGTATCAGGTAAAAGAAGTAGACATGAATGTATGGATGACTGAATGAAATGGAGAATTGTCGGTAGATTGGAGAAAGTCCAGTCGCAAATGCAGGTAGCTATATAGTTCAATGTGACGTCTAATTTAGTCTACATTTAAAACAGTTTCAGGACATTGGGTCAATATCGAGAATACCTGGAAAAGATCGAGCAATATCCATAACGACGAACGAGGATCGTTATTTAGTGATGATCTGTATGCTCACATGATCTGTATGCTGGCATTAGAACTCGAGTTCCAAAGTCTACAGTTGCCCGAAGGCTTCATGAGATAGGGCTGCATGCCAGAAGACCCGCTGTTTGCGTCCCGCTCACTGCAACACAGAAACAGCGCGTTTAGCTTGGTACAGACAATATGCGCCTCGTACAAGACTTTAGTGGAGCACCGTGCATTTTACAGATGGATCGAAATTCAGCTTGAACACTGATTCTCGGTGTACCTGCATCCGAAGAGCACTTGCAACACGATAACATCCCTCCCTCATCGAGGAAAAGGATCTTTACGTTGTTGGAGGGGAAATGGTTTGGGCAGATATAAAGTTGGACAGCCACACATCCCTGAATGTGTTGGACAAAGCCTCTGTGACTGATATGAGGTATAGAGAGGAGATTTTAGAGCCCTATGTTCGATTTTCTTTCAGGGGTGCAGTTATTCTGGGTTCCTGTTAATGGACAACAACGCTCGTCCCATACAGCTGATTTGGTCGACGATTACTTAAAAAGTGATGATATTCGCAGCATGTATTCACACGCCAAATCTCCTTACCTTAATCCTATACCACATGTCTGGGACTCTTTTAGGAGACCAGTTTCATCTCGCTATCCCCCTACGAGAACACTCACCTTTTCTTTCTGGAAAATTCGTCAGCACGTTGAAAAAACATAAATGGTGTTCGAATGATACACCTATGACCAAAATTGCTGTCGTAAAACATTTGTCGTAACAGTCGTAAAACGTGTACAACGTTTCAAGATAAAGTCATTTCCCGTAACACAGCAATTTCGTGGTCATCGAAATCCCCTGACCTCACTCCGATGGATTTCTTCATCTAGGATTATCTGAAATCTGAGGTGTGCACATCAAATCCACGAAATTTGTCAGAATTGAAAGATGCCATAAAATGTGAAGTTATCATTCTTCTTAAGATCTTGCGTTCGTTACTGTTATCATTAATCTCCCGCATGCCATGCATTATCGTCTGCGAAGATGGGCACGTTGAAAACTTGTAATAATTCCAGTAAAAGTTTTTTCACTCTCCTATCTGGTTTTATCACTGGCCCTTCATAATACTCATTTTTGTAAATGTTTTATGCTGGTAATTTTCGTCTTACGTGTATCGTTCCAGCGCTATTTATGGTTTTTCAATGTGCTCGTCAATTTGTGCAGGAAAAAATTGTGTTTTGTCTTTTGAAATATTTAGTGACTTGAGCGGATGGAGCATTAGAGGTTCATATATCGGAGAAGCGTTTTAATGACCACCCATTGTATATATATGCATGTATTTATAAAACAAATTACGCCATTGTATTTTTCATAAAATTCTTGCTGAATAGGACAATATTTTTTTTTTTGTGTTTCTGGTTTTAATTTATTTCTGTGTTAATTGTTATCTCACAAACTGTTAATCTAATGTCTGGCGCATCTGAGTATATCTTATTTTCCACCGTAACTATACAAATCAGCTAACCAGTCGTTATGTATCACATGTTCTTTTCCATGCAAAAATTTTGACCAAGATTCAAGATGGTGCCTATAATTCTCAAACTTTCTATTAGTTTTTAATCGTTATCCATACTCAGCCGTCATCCATTAATTTTGATTCCTGCAACAATTTATGATATAGTAAGGTATTTTCAAATTTTTATATCACTTTATTCAAACTTTTTCTGTGCTTCTACGCCGCTCAGTGGCGCGCAGCACAGGGAAGGAAGGCGAACTTCCCTCCCCGAGTTGTATATAGTATTTATATGTTATTTATATTTCGGAATATTTCACAGAATTTTAAGATTTTTAATGAGGAATTATTTGCAAACAGCTTTTTACTTTCTTGTACGAAGTAAAGGAAGTATTATAATGCCGAAAAAATTCGGGTATCGTATTTCAACAAAAAATATTCATTTTGACCGCTCTCGATTTCATTTGAACGATGTTTTTGCGTTACATCTGCACGTGCGGACAGAATGAACGACTCTTTTTCCCAAAGCGGTTTGTGAAATGGATTTAAAATGGACTCAGAAGAGATGTTTTCGTGAGTCTGTACGTACGTGCGTACGTATGTATGTAACTCGCATAAGTCAAAAACAAGTAGCCTCAGACCGTTGAAATGTTGTTATATTGGACTGCTATAACATGTAGATGTGCCCCTCCCTTTTTAGTCGCAATCGACCGCACCAAAAGTATATAAATATATGTATATACATACACCCACTCTGTTATCTGGCTCTATTTTTTGAGAAATGTCTCGCTTTTCATTTACAAAATTGTCTAAAAATATTTTAGATATCTACATAAAACTAAACTTTTAGTCCATTTAATTCACAATATTTGATTTCCGGTTGAGACGTAGAACAACAACAGCCATAATTCTTTTTCTAACGACCGGGGAGACAAAATAGACGTAGTTTTGGGTAACTTAATGTATAAGCATAAGCTTTAAAATAAAATAATAAAATATTTTTGAAAAATTTCATCAAAACTGGCAATTGGAACGCAGTCGGAATATATTACTATATCATAATAGAAAGGGATAAGTGGTGTAGTTGTTGGTAAGGAAAAGAGAAGCTGTTTACATAAATTCATATAAAAATATTAAAATCAAAATTCTGCGCTAAATAAGAATATTTTAAACTAAATCTTTAATAACTAGAGCAAACAAGTATTACTCAGGGAACTCAGACGTGCTCATTGAATTTAATAAACACTTTTGATCTCTCTCAAAGATTTTTTTACCTGAGTACTATAAAATTCCCTACTTTTAGTTTTAGAGTGCTCATTTCATGGAATTTTCTTGATTAACAGCTGAAGCATAAACTTCTAAATTTTCACAAATTTTTAAATTTCACAAAAATAGATTCTTCTTTCTTCTAAATTCTCATAAACTGTTGCACGAGCTTCAATCTGATAGGCGAAAGTTAATTATTTACCTTTCGCTCTCCAACTACCATATATTATTTAAGCCTATTCTTTTATGATCTAGTAGTAATCTGCTACCTACTACATCTAAGCATGAACTTTTGTGCTGCCATTCTCTCGATTACAAAGAATACTCATCATTTTAAAGTCTAGACAACTCATATATTTACACTTTGATATTTTATGATTTTTAGAAGTAAATTAGTTAACTCGTACTTTTTTCCTGCTAGTAGAGTTACGTTTTGAATCTAATTTATAACTTTTGTAGGCAAAAACATATTTTGAACTCTGTTTGGGACTGTTAGAAAAGATGCCATTGGATTCTGAATGACTAATTTTGCGCGACACTAGACTGATGTTCTCAGAATAGAGGAAACGAATCCTTGGTTCTCTGTTATTATAAAATATAACTTTCTTTTCTTCTAGAAAAGAGTAAATATTTTTCATTCAATTTGGAGGTAAGGAATTCAGAATATTTCTTAGACAGGATCAGATCCCTGAAGAAATAACTTCTTTCATATTTTTTAAATGAGAGTGTTTCCAAGAATGTTCTATGATTTCTTCACTTTCTATTACCTTGTAGTACATCATTAAATCCATCAGCGGCTGTTTGGCTAATAACTTTGGTAAATAACTGCTAAATGGAATGGGTACTTCAAGTAGAAAGGATCATCTTGCTCGTCTAAAGTCAGAATTGTAATCTCGAAAACCATTGTTCACTTGGACTATGGTAATGAAACCATTATTCACTTGCTTCGCTTATTTCAATTGATGCCATTGATATTGGCAACACACATTTTGCAGTAGATGTGATACTTTTCTGATTTCTTCCAATACACTGGTATTCCGAATGAAACTCATTTCCTCTTTCCATTTATCTTTTGCAACAAATACCTTGTACAAAATCAGTGCACAGTCCTTGGAGCTAACTGTTTATCTTTGCGCCAAGCTGCCCGTCAAAATAGCACAGAGGATGCTTACACACTTTTAGAACGATTTCGATCAATAATTAAAAAAAGCAAAGGTTTTGGGATAATACAAATTATTATTTGAAATCATAAGTATCATTTTATTAAATTTATTCCTTCTTTCATAATGCCGCATGTAAACAAGCTATAGTTTGAAGAATATTTTCCAAGAATAAATATTCCGATTCCATATTTCGAAAACTTTGTGAAATGCATGTAAGTGCAAAATAAGCAACATTATTTAATTGAAAAGGAAAAACCGTCAATCATTAGTTCTACATGGAAAGAAGATTCCAAACGAATACCGGAAAAAAGTCCGTACTGTTTCTAATGCTTCTAAACTTAAATCACTTCTAACAAGAGAAAATCCGCCAATGCAGAAATCAACTGCAAAATCTCTACATCTGTGGCAATAATAAATAAAATAACAAACCAAGATTTACAGCTTAAATGTTAAAAAACATAATATTCACCAGCTTTTGCCGAGACATGTGTTTCAGCGCAGATCAATTTGTAAAACCCTGTAACAAATCTATTTAGCAGGAGATAAACCTGTGACCTTTAATGAAACATGGGTTTACCTAAATAACTGCAGCAAATAAAAGGCCTATTTATTATCTAAAACAAAAAGCAAAAAGTGTATAAATTTAGTTCCGCCAATGCAAAGGAAGTTTCAGTAAGGGGTTTATGATTGTCGCAGGATTCCCTTACAATGGAAAATTAAAAATAAACGGTAAGAAAAAAAACGTTTAAATCAACTCTATCAAGGAAAAGTTTTACGTCCGATATGTACAGAAGAAATTCCATTTCTTTATACCAATATCTTTCAAAATAGAAGCTTCATCAAGACAAAGCGACAGTTCATACTTCGAAAAGTAGCACTGCATTCCTTGAAAACAAAATTGAAGACATTACAGGTATTGCTTACAAACCTTTTCAACGCGTATGTCTGCAAAGTCCCTGGTGTTTCACCGATGAGCTACTGTGCCTTTGGTCTCCTGAAAAGAGCTCTCTCTAAGCCCAAATCTACATCTTTGATGCACTGTGGAAAGTAGTGGAGAAGGTATGAAAATCAATACATCTGGAAATTTTACGGAAACCCCTTCTATTATAGATATCACAGGGCATACTTATATTCCACAAAAGGGCGATGATATCGAACATTTTTAAAATACTCTTTATATTTTGAACATTAATTAAACGATCTCGAATTCGTTCTAAAAACGTATAAACATCTTGCGTATATGCTCTCTTTGCAAATTTATAAAGAGGTTTTCTTTTTTATCTCATAATTTGAAAGAAATGCATTCA
>KK121782.1:24258-86187 GCA_000611955.2 Stegodyphus mimosarum
ATGGTTCAAATACACAGTGAAGAAGGTATCCGTGTCTACTGCATTTGAAATCTTTCAAATCCAGACGTTTTCTATCTACATTCAGTCTTAACGTTCCTAAAACAGTTACTCAGATTTATTTATTCACAGATTCAGAGTATATAAAATTAATAAAATTGAATTAAAAATGTGCTAAATTCAATGGGACATGCAAAGCATTACATTATAACTATCACAAAAACTATATCCGAACTAAAAGGGGCGCTATCTCCCTGCTGATGCCCCATTATTCTAAGTAGCTCTGTTTCTTTATATGACCCCCATAAAGCAAATCTCATTAGGTCTCTTATTACAAATTATTTCTTAAAAAGTGTCAATGGAAAAATTTATCTCATTTAAAATAATATTTATCTATTTAAAGGGGAACGAAGAAATAGCTTTCTGATAAGAAACTAAAACAAACTAATTAATAGATTCGTTTTGATGAGTGTTTCTCATAAATTTTGCCTAAATAACTTGATTTATCTACATGCATTAGCATCTAAGATAATTATGCAGAATTTCAGAACTAAAGCTGTTACGAACAACCAGTTGCCATGAAATCATCATCAACAAAAGGTATGTAACTTTCTTATTATTGTTGAACATTACTGTTTACGATTGAGGCATTAGTTTCTATACGAGTTCTTGATCTGTTAATAAACTACTGGGTACCACAGTTAGTGTTTAATTAAATTGTTGTTTGGCACTTAATTATTAGTGCTATTAATGCTATATTAATGCTATATTTATTGCAGTTCAAACTAGATTTTCTACGATTTTGATACCAACCAGATTTTGGTTTTGAGTATAGGTTATAATCAACTATGCAATCTATGCCTTGTTGTCTGAATGGAATTTTGACAATTTAATAGCAGATATTCCATTTCATTGATTAATCATTCAATAAAAAGCGATATTTTCTATACTAAATTTATAATCATGTAAAATGAAACTGTAATGCACTATTAAATTAAAGTTAAATAAAAAGTACGTTAGTGGATTTCTTAAAATTCATCCATTAATGCATCTTTCAGATAAGAACATAACGTTGCTTAAAAGATGCGTCAATAGACAAATTTGTAAAGAAAGACTGCCTTCTGTTCTCACTGTGTTGCACGTTCTTTGACAATTAACATGCGATAGTCTTAAGAATGAACGTTGTGACTAAGTTGTAATTCGGTGAAGAACCCGCTGATGCTGACACAGAGTTTTTCCGTCTGTTAACTCATCCGTTGGTAGGGGAAAAAGAATTAGGAAAGTTATTTGAGGAAGTATGGATTCGCGCAGCTTTTTTGCGCATAGAAGAAGCTCCTTCTTCTAAAGAACTGACGGAGTGCTTGGAGGTGAGACAGACATCGTTCTTCGTTTCCGGTAAGCGGAATTTCTGAAGTTAGAAAACATACACAATAATTTCTGTCTAACCAATTTTGCATGAAATATCTTTATTTTTGGATGTCTCGAATAAATCTTTTGCCTTCTAATGCATTAAAGAAGACGAAAAAGGAGGAAAACATTTTACTTATATTGCATGTATGAAAGATAAGAATAATAGTTAGGAAAAGTATTACAGACATTTCTTTTCCCTTTAGTGCCGAAACTTGATTATTGTGCTCAAATAATATTTTGGTGAATTTCTATCTTTATACAGGAACTTAAGCAACGCTTTGAAGGAATATTTTGATAAATTAAGCCTCAGAGCTGAAGGATCTCGAGGAATAAGCTTTGGTCCAGCAGGACGGATTGCTGAAGAGCACAGGAACGGCCACACGCCCCCTGAAAGTAAGCCCCAAAACGGAGCGAAAAGGAAGAAATCATCTGCTTCCATTCAAGCACTAGATGGGGCAGCAGTAAACGGCTCTGCGACATCTTCCCAACAACAGGCACCATCTCAACAGCAAAAACCAGCTCCCGAGCAACTTCAGCAACAAAAGCCCGTACCTGAGCAGCCTCCGCAACAAAAACCTGTACTCAAGCAACAGCAACAAGAGGAATCACCTGAACAGCAACAAATGGCTCAATCTCCAGAAGCTCCAGAACCGAGAATAAATGGAGATGACAGAAACACAGCTTCTACTGGAGAAAGTCAACAAACTGCACAGGCAAGCCTTAAATGTAGTTCTGTATGATTACGTGAACGTACAAACTGAAAACAGATGTGTGTAAACAATAATGTTTTTCATACAGGTTAATGCCGACACGGCTCCAGTCGTAAATAGTGAAATTCCAACTACACAGACAGAAGACGGAGAAGAAAGTCAGTCAATGTATACTCCCAGAAGAGCTAGAAGATACGATGATCCACCAATTTTTTTCCCAGATGTTGATGTAAGTTCATTATATTTATTCCATTGACATTTAAATTCTATGATATATAACTGGAAATTCGTATGATTTCAATAATATTTTATTTGTGCTGGAAAAATATATGTACCTCCATTTAACATATTTAAACTACTCCATGAGTTCTTTTCTAAAAGCAATTAGCAGTTTATATTTGCTTCCTTTACATGTTAAATAGTAGCATATATACGTATTATGCAAAATCACATGAGTAAAATCATGAATGGGATACAAGCGTTTTCAAATTTCCTTGAAGTATATTGGTATTTAATGAAGAATGAGAAATTCTTATTCAAGCTATTCGTATTAACTAAAAATTTTATGAAAATGCTTTAAACTGCGGTATAAAATGTCAATAGATTATTTATCCCTCATCCCTCTGTGTTATTTACATAATGGACAAGATTTTTATTTGTTATTAATCATAAGTGTAATATTCAGTATCTTATTCTGGATGTCATATTGTTTCAACACTTCACGCGGTTTTTATTGTTTATACTCAGTAGTTTTCTATCAGTTGAAAATATAGATTAGAAGTTATCAGTCAATGAGACCTAAGATTTGTCGTTCGTCATCCGTGTCATAAAAAGGCTTTACTCATCAGCATAGTCAAAGTGAATGTTTTAATACGTGATTTTACACATGCTTCCTGATAACATTTTACGACAGATATTACTCCTTAATATTAATGTAACAAATAAAATTCTAATTATGTGTAATATGTTCACTGTAAAATTCAACTCTACGACTTCTGCACACTCAAAAATAAAACTAATGGCTTTGAGGAAATTTTGTTTTGAGGTATAGACAGGATTATGTTCTCTGTTACTTTTTAACTTCATTCAAATGATAACCTATTTTTGAAATAGTAATGCTGTAGAGTCATTAGGTTATATCGAAGCTAGGAACGCGAAAAATATGCAATGCCTATGCCGGGATTCGCCTTCCGAACTTCTCGAGTACTCGTCGATTGTGTTTCCCGTTGCAACACAGAGGCATGCGAAAAGAGGGAGAAAATAACCTTATATCAGGACTTAAAAGAGAAGGGCTAGCTCATAGACCTTTTCCCCCTGAAACAAGCAGTGAGGAGTGATGACGTAGCCAGGATGACACTGAGCGCGGAGATGCAATTCACAACATAGAAATTAGCGTTTTAAATTTGAAGAACCAGCGTTTAAAATAAGCTGTGTGTGAAAGATAGCTACAATTTGGAAGAGACAATGTTACTGCAGTATGCATTTTACATTGAACATTAAAAAATTTAATAGTACTTACTCAATTTTAAAATAACAGACAAAATGCGCTACTCTTAGCATAAAGTTACTTTTTTTTAATTTGCAGGGATTTTTTTTTCTTTACATGCCTGTTTATTTCTAATCATTTATTTATCTGCATGTTAACTAAGAGAACTCTACTACTGCTTCTAAGATAACTAAAATAATAACTATTTAAAATTAACCAAAAACAACCTTAAATTGACATAGCTTTAAACATCTATGGTTATATATGGCAAAATTTCTGCTGATCTAAGTTTGAGCTTCAGCCTAATTGTAAATTTTACATTGGCATATTTTTCTTCCGATTCAACATAATAATAGATATTTTTTTAAATAATTTTGTAACTTAGGCTTTCATCATATTACATTTAAATAAATACATGTAAGATTGTTATCTTAATTTAGACAAAACAACTTTACTCATAGTACCTAAAACATTATTTAATTTTTCAAAAGTGGAGATTAATGAGACAAGTCTTCTTATGCCAATTACTTTAATATTATACTATTATGTTTTGTCTAGAATGCTAAGCTAGCACAAAATCGAATTAATAATAACACAGGATACAATAAAAATAACTTAATAAAATTAGTTCTTATTTGAAATATGCTTTATGCTATTAACTTCTAAAATGTCATCTAAAAATATTTCAAATCAAAACATATTATATATGCTTACTTGTACAGTCGCAATTCAACTACAAGCTGTTGAAATATTATTTATTGGCTGCCACATTCGAAGCAATCCACTTTTTTGCCTTTTGGGTTGCTTTTCTTTGGGAAAAAACATATGCATTTCTATTTAAGAAACGTATTCTAATAAAAGTTCGCACTCTGCAAAATAAACGAATTGCTTCTTTGTTAACTTCAGGATAATGTTTCTCCAGTTTATTAATTAAAGAGCCAATTACATGCTTCCCTTTGTAGTAAGTTGTACCATGAACTGCACAAAATATTTTTTCGAACTCGTAAACTGTATTCATCCATGAATGGGAAGGTGTAGTCAAACCTCCTAAGGACAATAATTTAATCCATTCTGAATTAAATATTGGTTCATCAGCACTATTTTTAGATATTGTTCCCAATGACGGGTCTTTGTCTCGCACACGGTAGGCAATATAACCTGCAACATATGTTAATGCTTCTTTTTCGGCGGTCGAAAATTGTCTGGCGGAATTCAATTCTAATTCCCAAGCCATAGGAGAAGGTTCCTCTATGAAATCCAAATCCAAATCATCAATAGTATTTAATGGAAAAGCATCTTCCTCCTCAGTTTTCAAAGCCATTTCAAGTAGTTCTGATGTTAAATATGAATCAATATTTCTGCTTTCTTTAGTCGTGCACACTTTTGAAGATAATTTTGGCAGCTTATTAGCGAGTATTAATTGCTTTAAGCGGCGTATAACTTCACTAGGTGATGGATGGTCATTAAACCTACCAAGCCCTCGAATCTGACTAAAGAGACTTTCAAGTGCATCCTGAGTTAATCTAGATGTTAAAATATATTTAGCATCATACGATGATTTTAGATCCTGGTGTAGGCCAAAAAGAGAATTTATTGAAATTATTATTCCTTTTTGGAAAGGCAGCATGTTGGATTTTCCCTGAACTCTTAATCCACCAATGACTTTCTTCATTAATTCCAAAACTTGAATTTGTTTTTCATGATGTTCATTTAATCCAAATGCTGCTTTAAGTATTTTATCTGAAGGAGGGTATGGCTTGGTACTATTCATAATATCGAAAAAACTGTCGATTAACTCAAAGAAGTCAGATGCTTTTTGATTTCCTGTGAGGTGGAGTATACCTTTCGCGGTAGTTCTTGAAAATAATGTTTTCGCTGGAGCGACTTTCTGTCTCTCGTTTCCCTTGACCATTAAATAATTTGGTTTTAGTTTGTGACACAATTTAATTTCTCCTGAATCTCTATTTAAAACCTCTTTAATAATATCAACATTTAAAACAGTTCCATCTTCTAAAATAAATCCTTTATCTAAAAAGTGGTTTCTCAGTAATTTGAGGCAGTGCGCTAAATCTGCAAAAACCCATATTTTTTTCGTTTGCAATACTGGATTTGGAAACTCAGAACTATTGATCGAAATCTGTAACTCTTTCCACAAAGTACTAGATCCTCCTAAATCAGACACTATTGCTTTCACTTCTACTCCAGATGACTGAATATGTCTTATGAGTGAAAAAAGAAGTTCTTGCTTCATTGGAGTATTAAAATCAAAAAATATTGGTTGTTTCCACTGCGAAATGAGACCTCTGATTAAAACAAACTGCACTTTTTGAAAAGGACCAAGTATTTGGTCCAGTTTAGAGTCGTAACAGAGTTTAGAATCTATATGCATTTCGTCGAAACTGAGAACGCATATTTTTTCTACAGAATTCAAATATTCGCATCTTTCCTTCATTACAGCAAGAACATCACTCTGAATTCCTGGGCTACATGAAAATTTAGCGCACCATCTCTTTAATGTGCTAGTGCTAGGTAAAGGAATGCCCATTTTTTCTTTCCAAAAATCGTAGCTTTTAGATGACAGAGCTCTTATGACAATACAGCGTGAAATATCTTCACTAGTCCACCTGATTTTTTCCTTCTTTTCTAGCAATGCGTTAATCTGCGTCTTTGTAAAAATATGCTGTAGGCGTTTTTCCAAATTCTCCGATCTGTGCTGTTTTTTCCTAAATTTTGCTATTTGGGATTTTAATTTTTGAATTTCCGATACAAATTTCTTTCTAGATGTCGTCCACCTTTTTTGTCGCTGAGCAAACATTCTAAAATTTTTCTTTTCTCTATTTTTCAATATTTTATTACAATTTTCTAAGAATATAATTTTGTTCTTCAAATTATCAATGCATTCTTGTTTATCTTTACAATTAGGGCATTCAGAGATATTGTCACTTACGGCATTGTCGTTTGTAAGTTTTATTTCAAAATCATTCACATTTGATTTATTATTGTCAGCTTTAATTTCGTTCTCGGCCTCAAAATAAATTTTCTTTGGACTTAACTCGTGTAGTCTTTCAAAAGCACTCTGCATTAGTTTTCTTTTCAAATGTCTCCGATTTCTTGGTGTTATTTCGTTTACATCACACGATAAATTTACTTTCGGCACAGCATTGCATTTCAACAGTTTCCTTTGTGGCAATCCAAGCAAGCGATTTCTCATATCATCTTCATAATCACTGCACAGAAAATGTTCGCTGCAAATTCTTGCGTTTTTCACATTAATAAAATCTTGTCTTCGACATTTATGTATCCATTCTTTCGTCAAAATCAAATTGTCCTTTGGGAAAGCATGAAATACAATATCTCTTCCTTTCGTATTTCTATAAGTGTTACGGCACGTGTAAGCCGTATTACATAAAGGATACTTTAAATGCAGAATTTAAAAGGAAAACTGATTAAAATTATATATATATACACGAATTATTTTAAATATTTGCATTATTAGAAAACAAATATGTATGATTAAAATTAATTTGAGATATGCAACCTCCAGAAAATCGTCTCGCAAACTGAATGAAACTACAGTTTTAAACGCGCGAAATCAGAGCAGGTGCATAACAGTGACGTCAGATTACTACCAGTTAACCCCCTCCATGAGGCTCGCGTCGGCGAGGAGTCGAACAAAGGAATGACCCAGCCCTTTCTATTTATCCCTGAGCTTATATACTCCTCCTTTTAAAGGGCGACTGGGGATTAAAAGCCCTATTCCCCGAATTCTGGTGGTGACGAATTATCGTTCACAAACTTTTAGTTCCGTCGTCATGCACAGAATCTTTTAGAATTTTTTTGATGTCAGGAAACTGAAAGAATCGGCAATTCTCTTACCGGGATTCGAACTCCGATCTTCCGAATACAAGTCAAGCGTATTTTCAGTTACACTACGAAAGCATGCGAAGGGAAAAAATACCTTTTAAAGTATTTTTTTTATTATTTTGATGTTTTTTTTTTTAATGTATAACATTTTACACTCACGCATACACACGCATATAACAAGGTGTGGTTGGAAGTGCTTTTAATTACTTTTTAATCGAGTTTTAATTTGTTTCAAAGAAAAAGATTATTTTATGCAGTAGATTTTGCGTTTATTCGTTAACAGATGAAATCCTGTTTGAGATCTTAGGAAATATTCTTCAATTTTCAGAATACAATTTTTAAATCTTAGGTATCACAACTACTACACTTACATAAAAAATATCTGCTTAGTATTGATTTAGCAGTTGTTTGTTTAAGCTAGATAAGTACTTGACCTCGCAAATACCCTTTTTAAGTCTTCAGTAGCCATATGTGCAAATTTCATCACATTGTACAGTTGACACGCATCCCAAATACTATTTTTAAGTCTGCAGTTATAACAATGTTAATAGTGCATCTGATATATATATATACAAATATTTTGATAATAGTATTTTTATAAGTTTAATATTTTTTCGAGATATTACATAAAAAATTATGTGGTTTAGAATTTTTAGTAATATCATAGATTTTTACATTAATTAATCCAGTTATTTTATTATTTTGCCTAAACTGTCTTGCCTATTTTCGCCAGTTCTCACCCCTGGTGAAATTAGGTAATGCATATAAGCGCTGAGTTCGTGAGAGACAACAAATAAGAGAGAGTTTCTAAGACACAGAATTTATCCCTGACCGCTTATTCCGTTAGACCTCCCTGCTACTGAATTGATTTATCAGCTTTAGCTTTACTAGCCATGCTACGCAAACTATTTAAAGCCAAGGAAAAGCTCATTTACTAGCTTTGTATTTAATATTTTAATTTGATTGGAATCTTTGAACTATGTTTTCCGCGAATAGTGACTTTTACTTTTCTGTGATTTTGCAATTGTGTTGTTAAGTGTCTGACTGTTTTTAGTGCTCTACACGTTAACATTTAAAGGTTTCATTCAAACTAAAGACTAGCACCAATGTAGTATGTAGAATCGTACAATATATATAAACAACTCTAAAATAAATATTTATGTTCAGTAAACAATAAAATTCTTTAACACTGAAGGAGAAATTGTGCAGTATTTCACACAGGAAAGATTACAAATAAATAGAAAAAAATCCCAGTGAAAGAAAAATAATATTTCTGAGTAAAGAAATGCAGATGAAGAAAAGTTTAAAGAGAGAGATCTGAAGTGGAAAATTTATCTAAAAGAAAGAAATAATGATTGAAAAACAATAAAAATATATATTTTTAATGCTGAGAATAAGGTATGGAAAAGAAAGGATTGGGAAGTAAAAAAGGAATTATAAGGTATTTTCTCCCTCCTTCCAGCATGCCTTCCTGGTGTAACGGTAGCACATTCGGTGTGTGCTCGAGAGGTCCAGATTCGAGTCTCGCAGAGGACATTGCATATTTTTCATGTCTTCTGCTCCCAAACACCCTAAAGACTCGCCCGAACTGAAAGGTGGTGGACAATAATTCGCCACCACCAGGATCTGGTTCTTGGGTCCCCTAATCCCCAATCCCCTTTTAAAAGAGGGAGTATATAAGGTATTGTCTCCCTCCTTCCAGCATGCCTTCGGGGTGTAACGGTAGCACAATCGGCGAGCATTCGAGAGGTCCAGGTTCGAAACGGCAAATCCCGGCGAGGGCACTGAACACTTTTCACATCTCCTGCTTCCAAATAATTTAATGACTCTAGAACGATTACGGTTAAGTATATAGAATATTTTTTATTTACTGTGAAAGTTACGTCCGAGCTTGAAGTCAATGACTTTTTCTAATTTTTATGAATCTCTGATTTAGCATCAGATGACTAGCTGACGCGCGAGTTTATTTTCTTAATGTTTCACAGTAATATGAAGGCTTAAAAATATTTCAAATGTAAAGAATTCAATATTCAGAAGTTTTTTCCCCTTAATTCTATCACTAACTTCTGTTAGAATCATCTTAAAAACTCAGACGTAACTTTCACAGAAAATAATTGATTATATTGAATGACATTAAAAGTATATAACAACTTCTATATTGCTTGGATTAACTCCCCTCCTCTTATCTTGCCAATCAAGGTGTTATCTTTGCATGACTTCAGTTCTACTTTAAATTACTCTGTTAAATACAGAATGCATGAAAGTTGTTTCATTGTAAAGAGTAATTTTTGATTAAACCTTTCTAAGAGTATTTGTTTCTATTCATATCACGCATTAGGAAAACCACAGGAGATTTAGTTAGATCACGTCACTCTAAATACAGCCTTTTGTTGACCGGCAGGGTGAAACTGCTCATACCATTGAAGAGGTGTGCTGAGAGCTTAGCATAGTGCGATTTTCTTGGATTTATTCACCTGTAACATTAATATGAGCCAGTTTTCTTTAAATGGTCCTCCAGGAAAGCATCACTCTTAAGTTGAATCGCCTTTCAGTACTTAAGGTAAATAATCCTTTAGTAATTCCAAAGCAAATAACTTAATATCAGTTGAATAGATTCCGTTCCGTTCTGTTTGCCGTTGTCGCCGCGTCTAGCTTGCAAAAGTGCAAGCTGTATACCGTCTATCTTCGGTTGGTTGCTTCATGGAGCGATGCATTGACAGAAGTGCCTAAGTAAGTGCTGGAGACAAGATACGAGTTGGAGAGAAGTGTAAGTAAATGAAAAAAAGTTTATTTGATTTGCATAAAAGGAGTGATGAGGGCGAAGTCAAAATCATGCTATCTATATACACAGATTTAGCTGAGATCTTGGACAGACCAGATGTGAAAGCACATTTAAGTTTTATGCAGGAAATTTTTGGTTATCGCTGAGCATGAAAGCCGCAAATGGGCGCACATGGTAGTTAGTCCTCTTGAATCTCGCAGCTGAAAAGTTCAAAGCGGTTCATTATATTACATTCTTGTACTTCCTGATAGAAGCGTTCACTGAGTTTTCTGAGAAACTTCGCCAACGTTTCGATCTTAAGGTTGTCGTGAAGACATTTGTTACGTACTTAGAAATGGGCATTTGTAATGAAGCGAAGGTATCTGCTTTGCACCACTTCAAGCCTTTTAACATCCTTATCGGAGATAGTTGTCCATGCCCGCGAAGCGCAAATCATGACTGGTCTGATAACGGTGAGGTAAATAAGTGTCTTGTTCAGGTCCAGTGAAAAATATTTCCTAATAATTGGATATAAGCATTTGATGATATTAAGTGCCCTGTCACGCTCATTATTAACATGATGTGTTCAAGTAGGGCGGTCATTTTAAATAACACACAAAGATATTTCACTTGAACATAAATATCGACAATGTTCGTTGTAATCATTTATTATTGTTCGACCACTGATTAACTTCCAGACATATAGCTTCAACAAATTTGAAACGTTTTAGGATAATTTTTAAATTCTTAAAATGGATAACATATTTTGCATACGAGAAGTTTGTTGATTATAAATATGTTCCTTGTTTCTTAATATGTCGTTCACCCTCTTAATTGCAGGGTCCTAATACATTAAAAAGGCTTCTGGAAATGTTGGAAGGCAAACTGAGTGGCGAAGAGAAGAGAAATTTGGATGAAATTATGGAATACTTGACAACAGATGGTGGTGCTTGGGCTCTCGGAACACCACATTTGGATACAATTAGTAAGTGGACTTATATTTATTCAAACATTTTAGCCAAGTATGTTCCTTCTGCATGTTATCCAAGTATGTTCCGCAAAGGCATTTCAGTTATGAATTTGTTGTACAAAATGTAGGCAACAAAGATGTCTTACAGGTACCAAACTTTAGGTTTCTGAGGAAAAACAAATATATCTGAATTTTTTCCCTTTGTGACATTATTATTTAAACAATACTTGGTAGACGAAATTTAAAATCTATTAAAAATATTTATTATTTTGGTAATAAAAAAATTTTAATTTTGTTAAAAAAAATTGTAGCCCCGCAGCTGCTTACAGATCGTGCATGCAGCCCGCGAGCAATTTCAGTTTGAAACCACTACTCTAAACGACGCTCAGAGTAGCGACGTAAAAAAAAAAACTATTTGCTACTGAAAAACGTATTCAATAATATAATAATTAGTTTTGTCCATACTTATACGTTTTCCATGGGCATCTACTGAATCATTAACACACGTAAGAGTAGTATAAAAGTAAGTTCGCAGTAACGGTTGCTCAACATTTGTAAATCATCTCAGAATTTCACAATTTTATAAGAGACACAATAAATAGTGTCATGTGAGACTTACATAATATTTACTAGTTATAAAAATGTTTTATTTAATACAAATATTTGAAAGAGGAAAATACAGAAACATAATACTGAATATGATATAGAATATTTAATACGAATTATATACATGCGCCATCCTTTTAATTTCCTATTTTGTAGTACTATAATAGATCTTTTCACTGAGGTGAAGCATGTGTAGACACTTAAGGTTAATAAACTGTAAAGTTTCATTAAGTGCGAACAGATATCGGTTCAAATGCTTTTGAATTTTCGCTTTAAAAGAAGAAGTTCTTTGAATCTAACTGGTGCTCAAATTAAAAGAGGAAAGGAAAGAGGCTTTTTGAAATTCAAAATACTTTTTGAATTCTAGAAGTGGCAAGCTTTAAATGTAAAGTTAATCTAAAATAAAGATAAATCTTCCAAAGCTGAAGAAAATAAACCAATTTTCTTCACTGAAAAAAAGATTTAAATATTCAAAATTAGACACTAAAATGTTATCTTCTGTGAAATATCTGTTAAAAACCTTCAAACTTAAAACAATGGGTAAAACATTCATTAAAATAAACTGTAACCATTCTTATATTATTTCTTTTTTCTGGGATAACGGTTAAGAAAGTGACGAAGAGTCTTAATATTTCGAACTTTTTTATAATTTTTAGACGATGGAATGAATTTTTATTCTTTTCGTATTTAAAATAGTATTTAATTTCAGATTCCTTATTAATAGACATTACATTCTTTATGTCTCACTCTTATTCTTGAAGAAGCTAAATTTTGAATAATGTGATGTAATAATGTGACATATGACAATGTGATAATTGTTGACATGAAATTTAACTCGGAATTGTTATTTCTTAGGTCGGCTTCTTAACGATCGCACTCTTCCCGAAGAAGTTCCTATTCTGGCACTGAAAGTTATGCAGGCTGCTGCATTAAAAGAAGATGTTATCTTGCTTTTACATCAAGATCGAGAAAAGCATCACCTTATGAGTTATTTTTATCGCATAGAACTGTTACCAGAGGACGAACAGGCTGAAATCTCTGCCTTGGTTAGTTTCACATCGTCTCTTAAAAGTTTGGAAGGCAATGAATTTTCTTTCAGTAATTGTATAAAGCTCTTAATTAGAATTTAAATACAATAGAATTAATCTTTGTACCATAGATGTATTTGCGATTTAAAAGAAAGCAGAGTGCTTGTATAAAATTATTGTACCTAAAATTCAGGTTTTAAATTCTACAATGTTAACAATCCTTTATCGATAATAATCAAAAGAATGCCTTAATATTTGTAAACAATTCCAAAATATAATACATAGATGGTTATTTATATAAACGTTATCATCCCAAAAGAGACGTTAGAACCGAATGGGATATTAGACTCGAAACGGCATTTTGCGTTGAATCACTAAAAAGGTTGTATCACTTTTCAAATTGTTACAACCACATATCCTTGCCTTGCATTATATTTAAAGAAATAAAATAATGAAGAATCTGCATGAATATATACATGTTTCTCGCACTGTCGAAAAACAACTGTACCTAGAGCTGTGAAATTTTGAATAACGTAGGCCTCCACTTGAACATGGGCACCTGAAAGCCCGAATTTTGAGTTTCGAATTTGTTTTATTATCTATTTCGTATTTTGTAAAACTTTAACGAATTTTTTATTACCAAACTCAAAGATGTCAAAGCGAGCAGTGGCAACACTGTCTGAAAAAAAAAACATTTTAATCTCTAGTGCGCGAGATTGTCTATCGGAAATTCTAAAGATACGTTGGTTTTAAGTATTTTGTAATTTTGATGTTAAATCGAATTATGTGGGGCGTAAGCTCCAAGAATGTGATATTTAACAAATAAACACGCAAAACGTTAATAATAAAAAGACCAAAAAAAGAAAGAGAAAATCTGAAAGCTTTCAGATTTTACATTTCGCCTAAAAGAGCGTTTTGTGTGTTACCTTTATTTATTAAATATCATGTTCTCCGCACTTTAACCACATAAAATTCAATTCAACAGCAAAATCACAAAATATTTAAAAACAGCGCGTCTTTAAAATTTCCGATGCACAGTCTCGCCCACTGGAGATAGAATTTTTTTTTTTCCGTACAGTGTTGCAATTACTCGCTTTAAAACCCTTGTGTTTGTTAATAAAAAATTCGTTAAAGTTTTGCAAAATTTTAAATAGATGATAAAACAAATTCAAAATTCGGGCTTCCAGGTGCCCATATTCGGGTGGAGGACTACCTTATTCAAAATTTGATGCTTTCAGATACCGTTGTTTTTTCACAACACGAGAAACATTCATGCAGATTCGTCATTATTTAGTTTCTTTAAATATAGTAAATGGTGATAATATGTGGTGGCAACTGTTTGAAAAGTGAAACGACGTAAAATGTCGTTTTGAGACTAATAGACCTTCGGGTCTAATGTCCCTTTGGACTAATAAAAAGAGTTTTATAAAGCCACCATAGTAAGAAAATTGGATATTGATGTGATGAACTGAGAAAAACTGAAAAAAGAAATAAGTGCCAACACTTGACTCTGCAATGGGAATTCTAAGCGTATACTGCTATACTACTTTTGAAATTTTTATATGTGGCGTAAACGCGAAAAGTGATGCTTAACAATAAAAAGCTAAAAAGCAAAAACCGGGGGCTTAGTAGGAATGAGTGCAACAGCAGACTGATAGACTGCGAGCTCAGCGAGAGCGTAAGAAACCTTAGCAAACCCTTTCGGGCCGCCGTTAAAAATCTGAAAGATTTTTTTTTTTTAAATAAAGGTTTATTTTGAAATTCTAAGTGAGACGAAAACTATACTTTTCTGAAAACATTGAAACTCGATAGCATCAGAAGCTATGCATAAGTAGGAAATATTAATTTCTAGAACGCTAAAGACTTTAAATTTAGAGGAATTAAAAAGCTCAAAATAATGTATTCACATACATTTTCCATTTAATGTTTCTTCAATAAATTAATTTATTTTTCCGCGTTATATGTCTATTTAGCTTTGTCAAACATTGCAGTCTTTATTATTACATTTAAGGATAATTTTATTTGCTCTAAAGATTCAATAAAGAAGCTTGCTGTTGTTTTTCTTCATTTAACGAAAGAATAACTTCTTGATTAACCCTAAAAATTTGCTATTTCGTTTTACTTCCCGTATTTTTTAAAAAATCTTTTTGTAAACCATAACTCTCTCAGGTACTTTCTGTACTCTCAGGTATCTGGTGCAAGCATTTAGTCTAAATATTCTTTGCTTTTGAACTGTAATCAAATAAAATCTAAAGCTTGTAAATACCGTAATGCGTATGGTTTACTAAAAAAAAATAGTCAGATTCTTCCTCAACCGAATTGTATTACGCATTTCTGTACGTACCTTTATTACACGATTTTTCTGTTTCTGCTTTGTATGATTCCTCAAAATATATTTGTAATTTAGACAGACAGGCTGGCCAAACATTTTACGTATTACTGATTTCTCAAAATATTCACACAGAGATTTTCTTTTGTGTGATAAAATTTTTAAAAAAATTTCATTAAATATAAATATCAAACAATCTTCACTCCTAAATGTTCGTACTTTGGTATTGTTACATTTGTAACTAACAATTCGTTCCTTGTGTGTATACTCATCTCTGTCATTGAAGTTCTTTGTAGCACATTCAGGTAAATAAGCACTCTAAATTTTTCTTTTCACTTCGAAACTTATGGTAGAAATAAATCATCTTAACTCATTTACTTGAAACAAATTTCTGAACTTACGATTTTTAAAATATTATCAAATTAGGGAACTTCTTTCTATTTACATGTGGCATAGATGTGTAACCTCTGCTCTAACGGTAGCAGTTATGACTGGTTGACGTATATTTCGGAATGGGAAGAAGACGGCAGGCCTTGTAGTAATAGCCGAGTGACGGTCCGTGTTGCCGTTCACGCCCTCCTGTCACAGAGACCAGATATAAGAGATCGAGGATGCGCCTTGGTTTTCAATTTGGCACTCAAGAAAGAAGTGAGTATATTTTGCACTAATAAACATATTTTTAGTAGAATGCTGAGTAACTTGTCTTAACGCAAAATGTTTAACATAATTAAGCAAAACTAATCAAAAGACAAGTAAAAATCATGTGTTAGTTCTTTCACTGAGAATAATAATTTTCTTTTTAATGTTTAATAATTTCCATCGGAATTTTTATACTTGTAGTTAATATAGGTCTTTAAATCTCATATCTTTTCTTAGGTAGAGATATAATTACATTTCAAATCTGAAGTAATTTTTTGTCTAGAGGAGACGTTTGAAATATTAATTTTCGTACATAAAAAAGGTTGCATGCTTTGTTAATAATTTTTTAGAAATTGTAATAATTTTTTAGGACTTTTATCGTTACTATACAATGAGCCGAACCCTTTGTAGTCGTTAATAAATTTACCAATGGTTAAAGAATTTCCTAACTCACCGAATCCTTTAGAAGCTCATACGCTATTCTTGGAAACACTACATAAGCAGTTTTCTTATATTTTTGAAAAGAACCTTAGTATGATAACTTAGCTTTGCAAAAATGTTAACAGTTTCATTTTTACTGCGGCTTTTAATATTAAACTGTTATTCCGCATTTTTTTTTAATTCAATTCAGATTGTAGTCAGAAAGATATCAATGGACCAAGAACAAATAGCGAAATATGTGCAGCTCTGATCGGAGGTTAAACAGGTCTCGAAATTTCATAAGCATTAAATTTTCCTTTGTAAAATGTGAGAACATCGGTGGAAGGATAAATATAAGGCCCGTCAGAAAAAAGTATGTACACTTTAACAGACGGTATCTGTCTTCAAAAAAGGGGGTTTGAATCCCGGCGAACGGTCTGGTTTCATGGGCGTTTTTCGTGCTTTTCCCCAGGCGTAATACGTATACCAGCCAGTTTCCCTTATAAATTACTCCTTGAAGGTGTCCCTTCCCTTAGGCAGATAGCTTTCGAGTGCTTTGCCCTAATTAAATAAACCAAACCAAACTGCCGTCAAAAAAATGTATATATTATACATTTTAACAGATGCTTTCTGCGTATTATAGAAAGAGCAGAACAATGTAGGAGAAGAAAGATGTGGTTTCGAAGTTGAATTATATATATACAAATATATATAATTATACAATAATATAATATATACAAATATATTATATACAAATTATACAATAATATAATATATACACTTATAATATATACAAAACGTTGTATAGTGTTTGCTCAAAATGTGTCTGCTCTCTCATGATTGTAATGTGCAACATATGACGCATGATAGTAATTCAAAATGACCTTGGGAAACCTTTGTGAAGGCATTAGGTTATTTTGAAGCAGGAGACGTGAAAAATGTGCAGCGCTCTCTTTGGGTCTCGAATCCTCGACCTCTTGAATACACGTCGCGTATGCATCCAATTACATTACGAAGGCATGTGGAAAGGAGGGAGAAATCACCTTATATACTCTTCCTTTTAAAGGACGACTGTGAATTAGGGAACCTAGTCACCAAATCCTGGTGGTGACGAATCATTGTCCACCAACTTTGGGTCACTTGAAGAGTCATTAGATTATTTTGAAGCAGGAGATGTAAAAAATGTGCAGTGTCTTCCCCGGGACTCGAAACCTGGACCTCTGGAATACGCATCGAGTATGCTCCCAATTCCACTACGAAGGCATGCGGAAAGGAGGGAGAAAATGCGTTATACCTTGAAGGATGTCGTGTGTAGTAATTCCAGCAGACACATTGACCATAATTGTTCAAGCAAACTCTCACCGTTGTGCTATGCATCTAACAGTTAATTGCCACTGTTCTGACTCTATGAGCACTATAAATAACGGTACAAGCACAGTTGCAGTAAGATTGTATTAAACCTAAGTTCAGTACTAACGTATAACAAAGAATTTTCTTTCATTAAATTGGGTATGCATTTTTCTTACGAGCTCTGTATTTAACATAAACAGGAAAAATCCGAAATTTCTGTTGTAGGAAACCAATGAAAGCAAACACGCCTGTAGAAACCCAAACAGCGGGAAAATAGGAAAATTGAAAACAAACCTAAAAATCCAACTGGAGACAAGGAGTGAACCTGAAAGACTGTAGCTAGCAGGAAAAAAGAACTGGAAGGTCAGTCATCGAAGGATTTTGGCACTTCAAAATTCTTAAAGTTCAAGAGAAAAGGAAAATATTTTAACAGATATCAACATTTCATGAGTAATACTAGAATAGTTTCCCTTCCGCTAAACGCTCACCGTTTCAAGTGATTTCGACTCTTCATGAATTGAAATTGTTTCCCTTTAAGGCAGCTGATTCTGTTATTTATGAGCTTACATGGCATTTTTTTTCCAGCTTATAAGGAAATTTTTGTTTTGTTGTGAAATGGAGTTTTGCGTTAAATCAACAAAAACATTGAATGACTTTTGAAATTGTTGCCACCAAATATTATCGCCCCATGTTATATTTAAAGAAATTAAATAATGAAGAATCTGCATGAATGTATGTATGTTTCTCGCTTGTGAAAAAACAACGGCATCTAGAGCCATTAAATTTTGAATAATGCAGTCCTCTACTTGAATATGAGCTCTTGGAAGCCTGAATTTTGAATTTCGAATTTGTTTTATTATCTATTTCATATTTTGTAAGACTTTAGCGAATTTTTTATTAAAAAACTGAATGGTTTCAAAGCGAGCATTGACAACACTGTATGGAATAAAACATTTTTATCTCCAGCGCGCGAGACTGTCTTTCTGAAATTCTGAAGAAATACTGTATTTAAAGATTTTTAGCTCAAGAGTACGTTAGCCCAAATGCTCTTGAAACATGCATGTGTGTGTAAATATAAAAAACGCCCCTATGGGCGTAATGTAAAATCTGAAAGTTTTTCATTTTTTTTTCAGTGCAAAAAAAGTCTTTCTAACAGCGATGATATCACCTTCAACTGGCAAGCAGAGTTTAATTTTCTAATACATTTGAAAGTTAAGTTTTGCTAATTCCTTTTTATTAGCATTGTTAGACCTTCAATTGTTAAAATCTTATGTCTCCTTTTCCTAAGACAAAGAACGAATACTTTTATAGAGGAATTCATTTCAAAAGGTTTGTTTTTCCTGATGTTTACCCGAATTCCATTTGACATTCTGTACTTAATGATTTCTAGATCCTAATAAAGTTCCATGGGCTTTAATGAAAATAATACTTTGTTATACATTTAATTAGGATGTGAAACAACTAATTAAACTCTCTAAAGTCAACTCTCTGTATTATTGCAAAAGAGTTTAAAAGACAAAACATTCTTATACAAATTCCAAATTATAATTTGAATATCACCTGATTTAAAAAGCAACTTTGTATTATATTAGAGGCTTCTAAAAACTGTTCAGTAGCAAGATAATTGAGAAACCATGAGTTAAGTTTTCAGAAAAGTGTTTAGAGTACTCAGTTTTATTTTAATCTTGTCAACATTATATCGAAATTTGCATCTAGCCAAGAAATAAAAACATTCCATATTAACATGAGTACGTTTTCTTCTGGCATGTTTTCCCTCCCAGTATTCTTAGCATAGTATTACAAATTCGTCATTTATGGTATAAAGTATTTCTCCCGTCTTCTTAACATGCTTTCGTTGCGTAATGGTCAGCACATTCGGCGCGTATTCGATAGGTCCCTGGTTCGAGTCCCGGCGAGGGCATTGCTCATGTTTCATCTCTCCTGCTTTCAAAAAACACCTAATATCTCTAAAGTGGCGCCGAACTAAAACAAGTGATGGATGATGATTCTCCACCACCAGAATTTGGCGATTAGGTCCCCTAATTCCCAGTCGCCCTTCAAAAGGAGTAGTATATAAGGTATTTCTCCCGCCTTCTTAGCATGTCTTCGTGGTGTAATGGTCATCACACTCGGCGCGTATTCGACAGATCCGTGGTTCGAATCCCGGCGACGGCATTTTTCATTTCTCCTGCTTCTAAATAAACCTAATGTCTCTACAATGGTTACAATGCAAAATATCAAAGCTAGAAAAGTATACTGTGTAGGAATTTTTCTTAAAATTAATAATTATAACTTTGAAACTAGAATCCAGTGATACTACGTCTATTTATATTATATGTTTTTTTTTCCCTACGCTTATAAGTGAAATTAGCGAAAACATCTGATGTGCACAACACGTGACTTGTGCGGCTATTAATTTTTTTGCATTCTTGCTGCACTTCATTTAAACTTATTTAATCGAATTATCCTAACTCAATTGACCGAATCCTCCAGGCAAGATGAAAATGACATCAAATTTGTAAATTTTAAAATTAAATAATCCAGTTAATATTTATCGTACGGGATTCAAACTTCTTGCATTTTTATTTTTTTGCAACGAATATTAAACTTTCTCGAATATAAGTACAGAAACTGGGAGATCATGTTAAAAGTTAGATTTCTTTATTTATCCAAAATTAATTTTCTTTTTAATTTGACATTGCCAAAACATAAATATTCTCGTCATTTAAAACATTTCTGTAATTGGAAGTATATGGCTACAAAGATTTTTAATTCTAGTAAATGGGTGGGGGCATATATGTATAAATTTTTGGTACTGCAGTTTGCAATGAAAAAAGGAGATGCATAACTCGATGTTATAGCAGTCCCATATACAAAAGTTCAATGTTCTGTGGCTAATCGTTTTTGATTTATTGGAGGTGCATGCCTACAAACGTGCAGACATCACAAAAAAATTCATTTTTAATCCATTTTACAATCCATTTTGGAATAAAGAGTCCTTTATTCTGTCCGTACTTACAGTCGTCACGCAAAAAAAGTAGTCAAAATGGATATTTCCGTTAAAATCTGAAAACCGAAATTCTTTGCCATTATAGTACTTCTTTTTATTTGGTACAAAGAAGTAAAACTAGAGGAATACGCTAGTAATTATGGTAATATACCATAAAATATGTTAAAATTTGCGTTAAAATAAAAAGCGCTTTCTTAAGAAAAAACTGTGGTTTCATATTTAGTTGTCTTGTAGTTGCTAGCCAATAAATGCTACTACACTAGTATATAAGCTGTTTAGTGATACTTAAATGTAAACTTCTTAATTAAAACTATTACATATTCAGCAATGATTAACTAGATATTTAAAGGAAGCTTATTTTAAATATACCAATAAAGGGTTAATTAGTTAATTAATGTATGTTAATTGCTTTCCTGCTTAATTGTATTTAATGAAATAATAATCCCCATTTCCTTCTGATACATATTTTATTAAATTCATTTTCTTATTATTATCATAACAACTTCAAGCATTATTCGATTTTAGAATATTATGATAGATAACTAAAACTGCAATTATTTTCTTGTCTGTTAAATCATTAAAAAATTCCTTAAAAGTAAGATAATTGTTTGATGGTCATGTATAATAGTACTTTATTTAAAAAATACTGTTTTCCATAAAAAAGTAAGAAAACTGAAAGATTTATTAAAATTTTTTCCAAGTGCTTCTGATAAATATTTACTACACAATCAGATAATTATTTATTCTTTCAGCAGAAATAATATAAATTAATATTGCATTTTTTCCTTATTAGCTCTTTGATGATATTGCCACGGAGTTAGCAATGGCCGTGCTTCAGTTCCTACAGTCTCAGCTTTCAGAAGAGCTATGTGAGTAACATCCTTTCTTCTCCCATCCTCCATTTTGGGTTACCATCCTTGTTAAACTCTGAAGAGTTTAAGGTCATGGATACATCTTCTCTAAAAACATACACAGCAGCTGCTATTTTGGTCTTTATAACCGCCAGCGCGTCTGAGGATGATCAAAGACTCCGAGTTTGTTGCTCGATTCTTCGAGTCACCTTTTTTTCTGAACTCATTTCGTTCCTACTAGTATGAAAATGGATCTTAAAAAGATATTTCTTCGATCAGAATTAAAAAACATTTTAAATATTTAATTAGCTATGAACTTCTTCAAATGGGGTATTATTATGACATTCATGTAGATTTTTTTAATGAGGAAGATGAAAAAAATAGTTGCTCGCAGAGTTACTCGTTGTTAAATATTTACCTTACATCTAATGTTGTTACTTGCTTCCTAATTTTGCTAGAAGATGGGATACTGATAGAATTTCATCAATCCGAGTATTATATTTGCTTATCTGAATAAGCTGAATTCAGAAACGCTTATATAGCGGTGCATTAAAACATTATTAGGCAGAAGGATTGTAAAGATTATTTATTATTTGCTTATTAGTTCTTCATGCAAACAGAAGATGACAATTTATTTAATATTTTTAGTAATTTTGCTTATTTAGTAATTTTGCTTGTTTAGTGTTTTGCTTTTTTAGTGATTTGTAGTTTTATGCCCTAATTATATATCACTCATCTGTTTGTGGAGGGGATAATTCCAATAATTCATTGGGACTAGTTGCTAATCGTTGCGCCTCATTCACGATAAGGAAAATGAGGGGTCATTACTATCACCATTTTGACTCAGACGAATTTTGAGTTCAAACACTTTAACTAACGCATAGATTTCAAAAAGAAGAAAATTTTAATAGAAGCTCATCGCTACGAGAACAGCCACGTTTTTAGCTAGTTGATACATTTTAGTCATTAATGCTTAATATCACTGCCAGGTACACAGGCGCTTAAGTTCAGGCAGAGTGCACTGCAACCCGGTTTCGGCATTTCTCAGTTTTTGAGAGAAATCATAGTTCGAGTCGAACTGCAACGGAGCTCCAAATGTGACGAGATCCGAAATTTTCTTGTATAACTGCATCTCAATATTAACAGGAAATTGGATTATTGCAACGTATTTAATTGTAAATAAACTTGTATTGATACTCTTGGATGGCCCAAGATAAATCGAACCCAAAGTAAGTGAAGAACACATGAACTGTAAGGCGGTACTATACAAGTAAATGAGGGACAAGGTTAGTGTGCGTCACAGCTCGCTACGTGGCTTTTGAAATGTTACTGCTTGTTGCTACGTCGAATATATTAACGCTTTTCTGTTTCTCTTCTATATTCAATACGGGTTATCTCGGGCCACTTTTCAGGTACTGAATACACATCTTACTTTTCCTGAGAACAGCAAATTACTGATGGAGATATGAACAGCTTGAAGAAGAAATTCTCATTGTCTAAGTATCACTTCGGAAATCAGAAATTTTATTCGGTATTCTTCCGGTCATGAAACTTTGCGCTACGTTCATCTGGTTAAGAAGATTGTTAATGGATTACGAGCTAAAACAAGGGACCAGTTTTTGTTATTATTATTCATATTTCATTTATTATTTCATTTGATTTTTATGGTACTTTTTTATTTTTATTTACATCTTTCCAAATTTTATTAAATTTTAATCTCTATTTTTTTATTTATTATTATTTATTTACATTTTTCAACTATTTCTGATAGTATTCCGTAAGGTTAAGTCATTTCTAATTTTAAAAATTAGACTATCGTGTTGCTTTATTTTGCTTTAAGTTTACTTAAACCTTTTTGCAGCGAACTAGCTTTCTTATTCGAGTTCAAAATATCATTAATTTTACTTAAATTGCTTCCTCATCCCCTGGGTCTGATTTTCTGTGTCATTTTTGATACATTTTCCTTTCAAATAAAAAGTGATTTTTAATTTTTTCCTGGAGTATTTTCAGTCTAAAGGCTAAAAATTTTCACATGCTTTTCTTATAAAGACGACTTATTTTTAAAACATCAAATAGCACATTCACCGGCATTTAAACGATCTTCTTATTACTAACTGGATGGATACTTACACTACAAGAGCACATACGAGGTAACGAGATACCTCTTTACATTCTTCCTCAATTGAAGCAGGACTTAAAATCCCTGCAATTGAAGGGCGGGATTTATCCCCTGGCAGGATTTATCCCTGCAATTGAAGGGCGACTGAGGTGAGACGCGAGACCACTGGAACATGTGATGACGACATACCCTTCTCCAATTTCATTCGCCCGCCACTGCAACCACTTTTTAGAGCAGAAGCATGAAAACTTAGCTTCCGGTTCCTCCAAGATTTAAGCAACGGTTCTTCCTATCGTTATCTGGAAATGCTAACCAGCTGGCGATTGATTAGCCTACCAAGTTACACGCGACTGTCGTGCATGACTACAATAGTATGGCCAAGAGAATATGATGATTTTTCGAGCAATTTTTAGCAGCAATACAGGTAAAACTCTGATTCATAGTGGCCGCATTCTGTATGGAAATAAAGAAAAAATCTTATTAGTCCCATTAATGAGAAACAGATATAAAGACAATGTGTTGCGATACTATTTTATATGATCTGTCTCATATCCAGAAATTTGATTTAAGAAAAAAAATTGACAGTAATAATCAAAAAAATAAATAAGTATATAATAAAATAAAGTAATAATCAAAGCAAACAAAAACTGAAAAAGGAAGGATTTTGTAACAGCGAAGTATGCATTTGTATTTTGATTGCCATGACTGAATGATACCTTCAGATTAATTTCGTGTGACTACATTTTCATCAAAAACAAATTTTTCGAAAAAAATATTTTCTGTAAAATTACAGAGTGCCTTATAGTGAGCCCTTTTAATTTATTTTTGAATCTGCAATCATTATAGTAATAGACACAGTTTTTTGTGAGCTTTAGCGATGATAAAATGTCGATTTTTAACGACGGCATTTAAAACAGTTTAAACACTTAGTTCACTTTATTTAAATACCTTTGTTCTCCAAATGATTTATCTTTTATACCAAAAATTAGCCTAATATTAAATGATTTTAATATTAATTTTGTATAATTTTAAAAACTTCGATCTCATTTTAGAGCAAATGCAAAACAATGGCCCTTTGAACCAATCTTATGCAATTCCTAACAAATTTTGAACATAAAAATGTAATAACCATGATTCCACTGCCAAATAGCTGCAAAGTATTGTCGGTTAAGTAAGTTATCTTTAAATAACATTTAGTTTGCAACATTTCAAAATAGCATCCACTTTGTAAACATGAAAAAAGGCAAGGGAATAAATGTATGACTATGTTATTTATACCATTTTACAATTTTTTAATTCCTTTTTGACTAACACTGAACCATACTTTTACGCAGCTAATTTTAAATAAAAATATTATATTAATATTGTCATCTTTGTTTTTCTAATATATGTTTCTGTAAATGGTTTCGCTGTAATGATATTGATTAATTGATAGAAGCTAGTTGTAAAAAGGTAAATTATTGCACAAATTATTATTATACGAATTTGCTTTTATGCGATTAAATTTCCGAAGCCTTAACCACTAGTAGTAAAACATTTAATCTTCACTTTCTGATAGAAAAATCACGCAAGGGCTATCAGCTTGAAAGGAGGGATACCATCATGGTGACCTTTCTAATGGTTCGAACATTTTCATTACATTTGGTGAAAAACCACAAAACGTCGTATTATGGAGTTGCCAAGAGCCAATATGTTGAAAAATTATTGGTGCTTTGCTGCTCTATTGAATCAACTGTTGGTCAGTTTAATACCTACAGAAGTCCAGAAATTGTTTTCATTATGCAGTTTTTCGGAAGAACAGTAAGAATAAACATCTGATTTAACGTCTTTTTAAGTTACTTTAATACAGCTTTATTTCTAATAACTTTTATATATTGACATAAAAGTTACGTTTGTTTGTTCTTTATGTTCATTAACGCTATCTCCTGAACTTTTCAGTGTTCCAAAGTCTTACTGCCTTGCTGAGATTTATGTGCATAAGCTACAATGAGGTAAGTTATTATTTCCATTTCTTTTGGGATATATCAGTGAAAATAGCACTCGTAAGTTACTAATTCCTTCCTAAGGTAGACTCTAACGTTCGAAAGTGAAAAGTAACAGCTGTGCATTTGGAAAATTCTTATAAAGATGATCCTAGTATTTTAAGATTCAAAGAAGCAAATAATACAAGAATAGCAGTTATAGAAACATATTGTGTAAAATATGCAATTCATTGCTATTACACGTATTATGTTCTCACTTAAAATTTTTATAGTTATACAAAGTTTATTGTGATAAAATTGTCATTTATATTTTAAAGGCATTTTTCAAAATCATATTTCTTAAGATTTATTTAAATTAGGCCAAAAAAAATTCTAATTTGGTATAGATTTTGAATAAACCTCTGTCAATTATGAGGACACGGATCCAGCTTCTTCGGAAGCAAAAGTATTTTTGAAAATGGGAGGAGCAATTGTCATTTTTGCATCGAAAGCAATAGTCGGAGCAAAGCGAATACTATCGCAGCAATTATCTGTCGAAAAAAGTAGTAATGAAGAGTGAAAACTAATACATCAGAGTTTTGAAAGCATTAGGAATGATTGGACTGGAATCAATTTCATTAACTGAAAGAGATAAATTTTTGCAAAAAGCTTCAAGGAAATCTAGTTCGCTAAATGGAAACGTTTTATGAATATTTTTTGCAAAAACATCAAAACAGTGATTAATTGTCCAAATATAAATACTAGGTGTTGTAGATGTGTTTATTTCTCTTTTTTGAATAAAATATTCGTATTCCTTGAAGCGAAATGTTAAAGCTGTTTTAGTTTGCCCGACGCATGACAAACCACACTAACAACACATATGCTATATCTTCCCCAAGAATTAAAATCACAGACAGTATTTTTAATAAAAGTGAATAAGAGGTTAATTTTACTAATAGGTGAGAAAATGGTCTGAAACTTAAAATTCTGAAGAATCTGAGAGATTTTGTAATTTCAGAAAGGAGAATGTAGGAAACTTGAAGTGAAAATAAAATCACGACAAGGTTGTTATGTTTATTTCTAATGACGTAATGGATTTTTTTTATGGCAAGGCGAATATTGGCATCTTGCCATAAAAAAAATCCGTTATGCTGTTACAAAATCTTTATCGATCACTGTATCAGAAAATCCTAAATTTATTCCGAACTAAACTTACTTCTTTCACCTAATTTGAAACTTTACATTATTGTCTATTTTTCTTCCATTAAATTTTCAAAATTAGATTCGATTCTTTGTGAAGCTTGTTAATTATTCCAGTTCTTGTTTATAATTTGATTTTTTGTTGAAAGTTAGGTTTCAATAGTAAGGTTTATATTCTATCATATAATGCTTCTTTAACATAAGTATTCATTATTTCTGATCCAAGTATAACTTTAATTTTGATATAATTATCTGTCATGCATAAACAATTGTAAAATATATTACGCATGATGTAAAGTGTATTTTTGTACCACATCGTTTTGAACTGTATTTATATTGTTTTATCATACGTGGTGAAATAAATTGTGCAAAATCCTTGTATAATATTTCTGTAAGACTTTGCTTGATTGCAATATTTAACTACAATTATTTGCTTATAGTATACATCCCTTACATCATCGATACAGATATTATAATTAATATATTTATAGTTGCAGAATACGAAAACAAACGTAATTACGAGAAAAGCATATATATGGTCTTATGATAATATTAAATATATTTTTGAAATTATTTAAATATTTCAATTTCGTCTTTCTGAAAGTTGTGTTACATTCTTACTAATAATAAAACAACATATTAAAGCAATTAACCAACAACTTAATGCTAGTATACTATTTGCGTTTAAATAAAATCCATTTGTCTCTGATACATTTTCGTACTATTCTTCGACGGTATCTATTGTTCTAGAGCTTTTTAGATCCCTGCTTTTAAAAACGTTTATTCCTTATTACTCTACTTAATTGTTCATCCTCTGTTTTTGTAATTCAAATGCATTTCATGAAATGCATTATTGTCTGAGATATTATTAATATACGTTAGTATTTCCGGCTTTTATCTAAAACAATTAATTATTCTTATTAACGAAGCTATTCTTTTCAAAAATTCCTTGTGAGAAAATATTTGCTTTATGAAACTTCAAATGGTGACATTTTTTTTAGTGGTCAAATTAAAGAATATAATAGGTTCAGGGTATAGATTCAGAGTTTATAAAATATGAAAAGAAGTTAACTAAAATTGAAGATACTATTATAGATCAAGTTCCATGGAGCAAATGAGACAAAATTTTTCAGAAAATATATTTTAAAAGGTTTCTGGGGTGTTAAATTTTTAGTCTAATTATATAGGTAATTAATAAATATCTAAAAAAAATCTGAAAGCTTTCAGATTTTACATTACGCACAAAGGGGGTTTTTATAACGTTTTGTGTGTTACCTTTATTTATTAAATATCATGTTCTTCCCACTTAAACCCTAAAATTCAATTCAACAGCAATATCGCAAAATAATTTTGAAATGAGCATATCTTCAGAATTTCAGATACACAGTCTCGCGCGCTGGAGATAATTTTTTTTTTCGTACAGTGTTACTATTTCTCGCTTTGAAACTGTTGAGTTTGTTAATCAAAAATTCTTTAATGTCTGACAAAATATTAAATAGATAAGAGAGCAAATTCCAAATTAGGGCTTCCAGATGTCCATATTCGGTGGATTACGTTATTGAAAATTGGATGGCTGTAGGTACCGTTGTTTTATCACAATGCGAGAAACATAAATATATTGATGCTGATTCTTCATTATTTAATTTCTTTAAATATAATACAGGGCTGTAATATTTAGTGGCAACAGTTTGAAAAGTGAATCAACGCAGAAAGTGAATGAACGCAAAATGCCAAAACGAAATTAATAGCGCTTCTGGGCTAACGCCCTTTGAGCTAACAAATATAGTAATTAGTTTGGGGGAACTCTAAAGCCTAGAAGCGTATTTAAATATGTATCGTGGTTTTGTTACATTAAAGTTTTCCAGTTGGTTTTCACTATGAAAAGAAATAAAACAATTACTAATGATGATTTTTGGTCATTACAAAGTATCGCATGTATGCAAAGTTAATAGATTTGAGGAAAGGATATCGATAAAGAATTAATTTTAAAGTATTTTAAAGATAAACCACAGTTGTTTTGTTAATGTTATGATACATGCAGTGTTAAAAAGGAATTGATAAAAGAAGAGAGAATTTGATGCTGTTATTATACAATCAACGGGCACATACTATAGTTATTTGAGAACGTAGTATTAAACAAAGAAACGTTTGATAAATGTGGAAGAGATTTTGCTAACTGAATTCGACAAAGTACGTGAGAGTTCTCAGTCTATAGAGAGGGATATCTTTTTAGAAGTTTTTCTGACGGAAACTATCTCATATGCACTTTCCCTTAAGGAGAATGGCAGTAAAAAGCATCTTCCTATTCTTTGCTACATTAAACTGTTTTACTGTTTATAGCGAAATCCCATTTGGTTTCTTTTTCATACTGATTTCAGCTTCAATGGAAGTTTGGATTTATTACAGTTAAACAAGCACTTTCAATGTTTAAAAATCTTTATTGTAACAAATATAAATATTGAAAGTTTTAAATATGAAAAATTACTTTTAAGTATGGTGGTAATTTCCTATTATAGAGACCTAATTCATGAATATGTATATATACATGTATTTATGTTATGTATGTGTGTATATACTCACGCATAGATACGAAAGTACATACATACATGCACACGTGTCCGCATACATATGTACACTGCGAGAAAAAAAGGGGGCACAGTTCTGTATCTCCCGTTCTACTGTGCCAATTGACAAAATTCAAATTGCGTTTTTCATATCTCGAAAACGCGACTTAAGATATATATTAGATTTATATATAGCATAATTTTAACATAGATATTTTGACACAACATCGGACTTTTTCTGAAATGACATGCCAATGTTTTTCCATGTTTCGATTCTACGTCTCAAATTATGCCTAAATATTAAATTTTGTATAATTTGGTGCCAAATTTACGGAGAAATTAAAAACTTTATCTTGTCGCATTTTTTTTCAGTTTGTGCCAAAAGTAATTCACTTGGCGACCTTCTTAATTTATAACAACCTATTTTCCCTTCCTTTTTTATTTTACAGACGAGCGGAGGGAAAAAGTCATCATTCATATTTTCAAACAATTTGAACAAAGTGCGTAAACCACATTTGGCGTTATTATGGCTTATAACGATTACGCCAAATTTCAAAACACGCCAATATGTAAATTCATGTATATCTTAGAAAAGTTTGAATAAAAAAAATCTAATTTTTGCAGGGGTGCTTAGAAATACATCTAGTTTAAGATTATGTTAAAAATTTAATAGATTATAATTCAAAATTTTTTTCGAAAAACTTATAAAATTATTTTAAAATACAAATTTTAAATATAAATCATAAAAAATGGACGAATTTATTTGGACGAATTAAATGGACGAATTATCGTTATTTTTAAAAAAATAACGATAAACTCTTTTTTTAGGTTGTACACTGTAATCTGAGGTTTTTAGATTACAGTTACCTTTATTTATTTGTTTTCATAATTAAAGCTTTGTAATTACATTTGCATCTTTAATTATAAAACTGAATAAGTAATCAGCATGCTTCAAAAAACTGATAAAGTACCAAACGAGTAAAACTAGCGCAGTCCAGATAAGCTGATAAAAATGATTGTATCTAACATTTTTTATTTTTTATTTTAAAAATGAAATTTTAGAACCAAAATCTTTATTTTTGTCGATAGACTATAATTTATCCTAAATGCTTATTATTTTCGATAAGAAACTTTAAAAAATTAAATACTTGATATTAGTATTGTGTTTCATAGGTTCCAGCCTTAATGAAGATGCTAGGACCTGATGTTGAACCTTTCCGTACAGTCTCCGGTCGCGTGGAACCCTTAGTAGAGGAGATTCAAATGAAGCTCAAAGTTGCTCGTTGAAATATTTGCTTTGTACTTGTTTTCACAATAAAATGTTGTTTAAAAAAACTTTCTTACTCTTTCCACTATATCAAAATCATTATTAAATGCCCCAATATATGAAATCATAAATTTCTAAATAAATGGTACAACACATTTCAACTTCATCTACAAATAAATACTTATATTTGCTTCAGGAAGTAATCATAAATATTGCAGTAAGTTTAGTAATATTGTGTAATGCGCACACTAGTTTAACAGAACGTTAGTGAGGACCACAAAAATTTAGTTCATGTTTACTTTAGCACAACAAAAGGAGCGTTTTCTACAGACGAAGGCAGAGGGTTACACACATGACTATCCAAATGATCATGGGAAAACATACTCACGTGTGCAGTTCTTGCACTTCAGGGAAACAAATAGTAACTTTGGTTGTGTTAACTTTGACTGTGTTGATTTAGCAACATCATGGAGAATAGATTCACGGAAAAGAATAGTTTGGTACTGATAGCTTAGTATGAATGTACAGATAGCTCTTATCAGCAGCTGCTTGGGATGCGTAAAGTAGATTTGGTGCGTTGCTATATGGCAAATACTGGCTGGTGCCGTAACTTCAATCACTTTCTACCACCGCGGGAAGGGAGTGACGAAGTCACGACAAACAGGTACCTGGGCCCAGCCCAACCTGAGTAGAAATATCGTTGGTTGTCCACATAGCAGTTGGTGAGCATAGCATAATGGAAAAAACGCACAATAAATTCATTTGGTGTATCATCAGGATAAGCAATGTGAAGATAAAAGTTCTAAAGCAATTTGGCATAATAAGATTGGCAAAATCAATATCAGCATACAGATGCGTGGTGATAAATTCAAATTCGATGCATTCTAAGAGCTGGCATGAAGAGTTATCTCCCTAAGTCGTCGTAACAGCGGTGGGAAGTCAGGAAAGCAGGAGCAAACCCAGAACGATGCTCTCTCGATGAAATTCTACCACCGCTAGTAACACGTATTTACCTTATCCACAAGTAGCTGGGTTTCCATCGGCATTTAAATATACATTACTTCTTATTTTCAGCACTGGACAAATGGAAAGGGAATGCAAATTTCTGACAAGTAATAATAATTACCAATAAAGTTAAGTAATAATAATTATAATTATTAAGCTTCTTTTCCTCTAATCTTTGTTCTCCCAGAATGTTCTTTGTTTACGCTGAAGAGATAGGAAAAAAAACTAGAAATAAATAGCAGTTGTTGTTAAAATTGTTGCCAATGAATGTAAACTATTCAAGACTAAGTATTGTGATAATTATTCAATAAATATATGTAGTAGTTACAGTTACGTATTCTCTAATAAAATCTTGAAGAGTCGAACTGCATAAAAATCTGTCTTAAGACCCTCTGCACTATCTCCGCAATGTGCTTCCTTTTCGTCTACATAGGGAAACATAATGCTGGCGTGGCCAAAAACACGTTGCCGGCGGATAGTGGGGCAAAATAATTTACAACTCGATCTTCAATGGAAAAATGAAATTTGAGAAAGATGTTTTCCTCATAACACAGTCCCTTCCCCATACCTTAAACAGAAAATGAAGAACGTGCGGTTGTTGAGCGAAAGTTCCTAATAAAAGCTTTCGTAGGATCATATTTGAACTAGTTTATTATCATTTTACTTTCATTCATTTTATTATAAAAGTATTTTCTCCCTTCTTTTGGCATGCCTTCGTGGTGCAATTGAAAACATACTCGACGCGTATTCGAGAGGTCTAGGGCTAGAGTCCCGGCGAGGGCGTTGCACATTTTTCACGTCTACTTCTTCAAGAAAACCTAATGACTACACAAGTGACGCACAAACTAAAAAGGTGGTGGACGATAATTCGTCACCACCAGGATTTGGCGATTAGGTCCCCTAATTCCCAGTCGCTCTTCAAAAGGAGGAGTATATGAGGTATTTTCTCCTCCCCTTTTTGCATATCTTCCTGGTGTAATTGGAAACATACTCGACGCATACTGAGGAGATCAGGAGTTCCAACCCCGCCGAGGGCATTGCACATTTTTTACGTCTCCTGCTTCAAAGTAGTCTAATGACTCTCCAACTATTTGTCATGGGGATATGAATTAAGTGTACGCACTTTATAATACATATTTACCGTTTTGTAAATAGTAATAAAATATATTTAAATTATACATCTAAAATTTGCCTTTCTAAAATATTCTTCATATAAAATTAAATCAAAGAAAAACAGAAGTTTTTTAGTTTAATTCCGAATCCGATCCAACATTTACTTGTATTTTTATGATAATAAGGATGTATAACAGAAAAGAAACAAGACAAGTTTTAAATTTTTTGCAAGTTTTGGTAAAATAATCTATTTGATGTTCTTTAAACGATGAGATTAAAAGCATACGTATTTTAATATTTATTTAATTTTAGAAACCATTATAAGAGAAGAGAACTTTTTAACATCTGCTCAGAATAACCTTAAAAACCACGTAACATTTTTTAAGAAAACATATGTCTTAAGTAGCGTCTGAAGACTAAAAATCAGAATTTATCATATTTTATATCCGAATTCAAATCTAGACAGTTGCATATAGGAAGATTAGATGACAGAGTTTTAGGAGAACTATCGTAAGGAGATAGAGGTGTTTCTTTAAAGTGGTACGAATCTGTAATAACAAAACATCAAAGATGCTTATATTACAGTTGCTTTTGAAAAAAAGCAATGAAATTTGAGTGAAACAAAAGGTTTGTAGAGTACTTATGTTAAACTAATCAGTTATTATTACGATTTTGATCTTTACTTTATTTTCTTCTTTCCCCATTCCTCACCAGAATGCAAATTGGCTTGTAAGTGTATTTAAGCTGAAGGCTTTTAGATCTTAGAGTGAGAGTATGTTTCTGGCTCTCGCGTAGCAATGTTAAAATTCTGCCATCTCTAACTAAATGTAATGATCTCAGCTTTGCATTCTCTCGCAGCCGATAATTTAAACTTACTCGCCGGTAAATTATTTGAACCAGCCTGTACCTTAGTTATTTACTGTGTAGTCTTAGGCAACTGATCTACGTTTATATTTGTTTGTTTGTTATTATTTAATTTGCATCGCCACAAGTAGTGACTATCTGTAGCACGAACCGTGCTCTGTTTTGTTAAAAGTTGAGTTAAATAAAAAGATTGTTTCAGTTTTTGAAAATCTCTGTTCTACCAGTGCAGTAAGGCTGTACGACTAAAGTTCCAGTATCAGACGAAGTAAAACCTTGTAAATCATTCAAAAGCTATTTAGAGAAATATCTGGAACCAGTGTAAACAGTGCCAAGTCATGCTTTGGAAATTCAAATGTTCCTTTCATCAGGCGCTCTCTGGAAAGCACAATGGTAGATGTTAATTTCAATAAAGCATGCTAATAGTTATAACAGTTGCTTTAAGTGGTCATTCAAATATCATTCATAAATTCAAATACTCTCATATTATTACTAGGCATTTTATAGAATAAATATTTTATACATAATGGATATAGAATACAGTGGAGGGGTCGATAAAAGGAATAACTTTAAAAAGATACTTTATGTTCATCCTTTTAAGTCTAATGAAATGTAGTTAGGACGTAGTTAAAGGACACCATTATCAGGCAGTCCAGTGGAATCTGCCTTCGCTATACAGAAATAGCCTAAATTTTACTCCTGTTTTTTCAGCACAGGTGGAAAGGAGTGCAAGGAGATGTTTCATATTCCAATTTTAAGATTTGCACGGCAAGCTGGATAAAATTTTTGCATGTAGAAGGTGGTAAATTTTATAGAAAAGGCATTTGATGAATTGCGAGAAATGGATGCGATTGGAAGAATGGAAACGAGGCAAGGTCTGTTAAGAACTAAAAGTAGACGAAAGCGTTATGTTAAGAATCTGGCATAACGCTTTCATTTCGTTCGTCTAGAGTTTAAAGACACTGATGTATACAGACAATCAGTTCAAGGTCAAAAGACCGTTGTTTGGCAGATTGCGATTTCTCAGGCCGTTATTTGGCAAGATTGCTAAAAGAAATCGATAACAGACGTCAACCTAGATTGCAAAAGAGTTCGCTGCGGCTACAGGAATTCCATTAGCCTAATATGCTGTGATAGGCTGCACGAAAAACGGTTGAATGCATGGAAATCCATGGTTTGTGTTCCATTAACTCAGGCTGTGAAATAGGCACATTTGCAGTGATATAGAAATCATTGTGATTGGAGTACCGTGGATTAAAAATGGGTTCGCTTTACTGATAAATCTTGTTTTTGTTCGGATAATGAATCTAGACCTGTCACAACCTGCAAGGAGGAAAACACACGCAATAAGTATGAAAATATCCATGAGAAGCATTAGTATACGGGTGTTGGAATTATAATATATGTGGGCATCATTTTGAAGGATAGCACAAGCTCTGAAAAATGCATTTTTACCAGAGCAATTATAAATGCTGTAATATACAGTTATGAGATTCTCAATGCTTATGTCAAAATATTTGGAGGTGCAATTGGTAATAACTTCCTTCTAATGGATGATAATGCTCACCCCCATCGTGTTGCATTAGTGACTGTTATCTTGAGAGCGAAGGAATCCAGTGGATGGAGGACTGCGTATTCTCCGGATTTAAATACGATAGAAAATGTGTGAGTCTTAATAGGACGCCGAATTGCAAAACTGCAGAACTTTGAAGCTCCAGAGCATCCTGAATAAATTTTGTTATCGTGGGACTGTGGACAATCTAATATACAGCATGGAAAAGCTTCATTTTGGTCAAAGTGCCACACACTTTATTTATTGCTTTTCTACATACCTTTGAAAGCTTGTAAGAAGAAACTTTTCCTTAATCCACTTTATAGCATATTTTCTGTAAGTTCCTATATAACTTTTCCTTTATAATGCGCAATTATCTATTTTTATAAAGCATAAATTAATTTTAATTTATGTTGTACAGAAATATAAAATTGTGTATTTTAAAGGTGTGGCAGGCATGACAAAATAGAACGTGTATCGCTCCCATTGAAGCAGTCTACCTGCTATGAAGGCCTAAAACAAAAATGCCTCGCAATGAAAAAGATTTTTTAACAACCATCGAACCATTTTATATATTTACAACAATAATAACAGGAGCAACGGTTTACGATAGCGCATCGAACTATTTCATCGATTTATAAAATCAAAAAATAATTAGAGAAATATTTGCAAACAGAGTAAGAATGTAAAAGTCTGAGCTATTTATGATTACCCATAAAGTAGCACTTTCTGTTATATGATTATGAGATGTAGAAAGATATCTAAATTTACTATTGTTCACATAACATTCCCAAGTATTACAGAGCAGAATAAAGCAGGTTATGAAAGTAAGTAAACAAAAGCCTCGAAATAAGTACTGCAGTGTGTTGCAGAGAACTGGTATAATTTGCAATTAAACAAAACAGTAATTCACTGAGAATAAATTTAAATGTTGGAGATTATACTGATAAAAGCTATCAACAGACATTAAATAATATTGCAGCATTTCAACGCATCCAAACATTTCACAACGAATCTGCAGAATGTTTTTAAAAAAATTAGCAAATAATCGGAGTTAAAAAATGTTAATAAAAAGGTTCAAAACTTTCCAGGAAACAAATAGGAAAGTAATTTTCTAATAATCAGTAAAAAATCACTCATACACAATATCGTTTCTAAACAAAAATAAATTATACTAAACTGAATATAACACAAAACATTATCATTAGAATACAATGAAAATTTTTAAATTAAAAATCTTCGAAACTGTTATTGTTATTACTGTACTGAAAGCTTTAATGTTACTATTATCTTAATAATTCAATAACACAAATCAGAATAATAAAATTCACTATAAACAAAGCAGAATTAAAGGTACTGAGTTCTATTACAATTATGCAAATAATAAAAACTATTAAAATTCTGCAAAAGCAATTAGAGCCCCTTATTAATAAACTGATGTAATAATTATTAACAATTAGCATTTTTTTCAGTTGATAAGTATTACAAAACCTTATCAAACATCGTTATTATACTGTCGTGAAATGTTAAGTGCGATATCAATGGTAATTTCAGTATATACCAATAAGAAAACTATAATAACAAACTGTTAATAAAGCCGCACCGAAAGTGCACTCAGTTTCTACAAAACGAACAACTATTTTTGCAGATATAATACGGAAAGCAGTTACTACAAAATATGCAACAAAAGTTAATTTATAATATAACTCAGTAAGGATGAGTGTCATCCGTCTTCGGCAATATTTTGTGTTGCCATTCTGTAAAGCGCAAGATATTTTTGCTTTAAATTAAATTAGAAGACTCGACGATCTAAAGAAGAAGTGTGGTGCCTCTCGAAATTAATTTGTTTTTTGAATTTAATAAATCGACTCAGAGATTTAAAAGAAATGTGTTGCCATTGCCCAGATTAAAATATTTTTATCTTCCATGTAGCAGTGTTTTGCCATTCAGCGAGGCATAAGATATTTAATTTGAAGATAACGGATAGCAAAAGATGTACCAGTTCTTATCAAAGCAGGTACGGGACGTGTGTTAGTTTACAGTGTTCTACAGTTTTACTCAAGCTTGATAAAATTTCGCATTATTTTCCTTAAATTAAAATAAGGTAAAAATCAATATCTGCCTGAGACTTGTAAAAACTCTTCCCATCTCCTTAATTAAAACCTCTTTAACCTGCATAAAGCCCGGGGAAAGTCGGCTATTTCGGCTGGTATTATTGTAATAAAAAATATAGAAACATTAATGTAATAAAAAGTATAAAAAGTTATGCAATCATACAAAATTATTAATGGTAGTAATTTTAACATTCTACAGAACAATTTGTACTATATTGATAAACCGGAGAAATTATGCTTATAATTAACATTTTGTACATAATAAAACACAAGTATCAATATCAAAACCAATTTATTAATTAATCTGAAAAATATTTTGTCAATATTGGCAATAAGGTGTTAGTTATAAGTGCAATGTACTGAGCTACAGTGCACTCAATTTACAGTTATGCAAAACAATTAATGAAATGTTTACAATAGAATTATTACTTAATTACGGCACGTTAATTACACTACGAAATAAAAGCTACTTTTATTGCTACAGTGCAGAACTCAAAATAGAAAAGATTTTTTTTTAATATCGGCATTATAATTAACATAAATAATTGCTTTCATGACATTTGAAAGTCCATGTTGCTATCGGAGAGTTTATTTTGTCCATATCGACAATACTCGGAGAAGTGCATTTTTTTAAATGGCAGATCTTTTGTTAAATCACAGTCAAATAGTTTAGTACCCTAAATGCCTTGTGGCATTTAGGGTACTAAACTATATTTGACTGTGATAGACGATATGTGTGACTGTGATAGACGATATAAAACTTATGTGACTTAATATAAATAGACGATACCTATTTCTACCATAGTTTGAGAAATGGTAAAGTAGTAGACAATGTTCTATGAATTACTGCATCAATAGGTTATTCTTTGTTTTCAGTTTATAATGGAAATGAAAACTCTTCATTGCAATGGGAAACCTGTTAGAAAAGCATTTGGTAAAAGAGATTCTTCAATAAGTGTTATTTCTATGTTATTGTTGTCAAAAAATGTTAATAAAGCCTTGGTTTGGGGTAACATTACTTGAGTAATTTTTAATTGTGATTTGGTACCTAGTGGCTGGTTGTGCAAGCACTTTTTCTGGATATATCAACTGACAGAGAGTTCTGGAGGTCAGGAATACTCGATCGTGTGCCGCGGGATTCATTTTAATTGAAACGTCAGTGCTTTGATTTTAGGGATGATAGTTGATACAATGTTTTTTCTTTAAATAAGCATTCCTTGCATAGCTGCTTGTGACCACACATTGAGCAACAAGAAATATTTTTAGAGTTACGACTACTATGGCCTAATTCTTGGAACTCGAAATAACAAATAAGATACTAAGTGGTCGAAATGTACAGAAATTGAAGCCAATTAAGAATAGCGATTGCTCTAAATATATTGCAAATTAGAGGACACTTTTACAGTCCAATTGTCAGTACTTTCATGACGTCTGATCGAAGTACGATCTGTGTCCTCATCTGAAATGAGAGAGTCTGAAATGAGAGATCTAAGAGAGTAATAATCTTGAAATCTTCTAATACAGCTGAATAGGAATATTAAAAGCAATATAACTCTCTGGTTACGATGAACAATAATTACTTGCAATCAGGGCGTTCAGTTATTGAATTTTGAAGTTACTCTAAATCAGTCTTCTAATAAAAAGTTCCTTAGATTTTGTAGACGGATCTTGTTAATTTTTAGTCTTAATTTCTTTGAGTTAATTGTCTAATTTAACTGATTCCTAATTTGTTCTCCCATTCTTCCTGAATCCTTGGCTTGTATATATTCACAAGGGTATTTACTAGAAGGCTGAGGTGAGTTATTGTATTTTACGAGGGAGACAGATGCAATAATAGAAGATTGTTTAGCCCTTTCGTGGGCCATTTATTTCTCTTTTGAATTTCTCCAGGTTTTTTATGCTTTATTATCAATTAAACAATAGCATTTAGGAAAATATATTTTATTTTGCCAAATTTTTCGTTTATATTTAAATTATAGGAGTGGGAAGTATACTGCCCACTGGACTTTTTATGGTCATAGAGAAAATTAAATTTAATGACGATTATTTGCCATGAAAAGATGAGAAACACGTTGCAGTGCGCAAGGGTACATCCCATTCTGCACACATATAGCAGGTTCTCTTTTCTTGGGCCTTTGTGCTACATTTCCTACATCGTGTATAGTTGGAAACCATCTTTGACATATGATTTCCCACACTGGCTAAACGTATGTAATCCGGAACTGCACACTTTTTTGCTTGGTAGCTAGCAGGAGGGCCTTTCCCTTTTCTTCAGGAATATCCGTCTGTTAGATGATGAGTTAATGCTATACGGAATGTTAATTGGTGTAAACTTTTTATTTGGTACCTTTCTTTTCTTTGATCGAAGCGATCAACTCCTTCCATGATATCGGTATATACAGCAACAGCTTTAGGGCAAGGTACTTCTGTTTTAGTACCATCCTTTTTTTGTCCGATTTACAGATATAATAATCGCTGGATTATGTGCAGTAGTCAACAAAGTAACAGTTTCACTTTTAAGCCTATTATTTGCTATTTCAATTAGATAATTACTGACACAAAATTAGCAGAAATGTAAGAAATAAGTAAACACAGTTACAAAACAATATTTTTTTTATATCTCTTATAAACGTACTATTTTTGAGCTAAATATTCTATTTTTTCCAACATACATATTGCATGTGGCTTTTATACATGATGCAATAGCATTTTCATTTTTCACCTATTATTTATTATTCAGTATTAAATAGTTACTGCAGAAATATACAAAATAAGAAAACGTTCTTGCAATAAAAACAGTGTTTTACTTTTATGTGTAGTAGAATCGTATAGCAATGCAAATGACAAATCAAAGGAAGTGTCTCAGTGGAACATGTCTCACACAACGTGTTTGAACTTTCAAAACAAATGTGCTAATTCTGTTTCAGTTGATTGAACATAGATTGCAGCACAATACTGAAGTGGGAATTAGTGTTCCCAACGTTATAATAGCAAAGCCAATATATTATAGTGGGTTTTGTGCTTCCCACAGGTGTATTTCCCAGGATCATGTAGGTGGGAAGTAATCCTCCCAAGACCCACGAAAGGGTTAGACGAAGAAGATATAAGCGAGTTTTAACTATCTTGTTATTGTTGTTGGCGTTGATCTGTAAGATAAAACTTTTCTACGAAATTTTGTTGGGTTGCCTGTTCTAGTAATCCTGGAATTATTCCGTCCTGTTTAGCAATATATATGAAGTTCTTGCTCTGTCGCTAAAAGCCTGGGGTCTCTTATGTTACTAAGAATGTTTTGAAGATCCGGACAATTTAATTTCCTGCAATGCTTGTTATTTAGTTTATTTGTTGTTTTATAGGCTATACACAAAATATTGTCAACTCTTTAAGAATAACTTCTTACGGGACTTGGAATGGATTGAGAGATACTAAAAAGCGAGGGAGATGGAGCGTTATCTCTAGAAACCACTTGTAATAATATTTGCATAGGTAATTTCAAAAAACACATCTGCTCTTTCAGTGAAAGAAAAAGTGTTTTGGGAATCCGAAATTAAATAATAGCTTTAAACTACTGTACAAATCAACAAAAATGCAATAAAATTTCAAAATGACTGCAACTTCGGAACCGAACCAACTCTGCTGGAAAACTCAATATAAAATAAATGAAACAAGAACATTAAACGTTCGAGAACGGAAAACGTACTTTTGGAAGAAGAATAAAATTCGGCGGTGGTAAAAAATTAGGAGAAGGGAGAAGGAATAGTAGAGTTTCAATTAAATGGAGTCTAAATAAAAAAAAAAGAAAATTAAAAGGGGAGAGATCTAAAAAGAAAACCGAAACAAAAATAAAAACGCAATCTAAGCAAAAAACAAATTTTATCTTATACAGTACAGCAACTTCGGTATGGGCTTATACAGTTTGGTAACTTCTTAAATCCGCACGCCCAGCATGTGAATTCAAGAAGAACACATATCTTAATATTTCCCCCGAAACATTGAAAAAATACAAGATGGCAACAAATAAGTTCTTGAAGCAGTTTAAGAACACAAGAAAATTACTTTGACAACGTTCAGCAATTTTAAAAAAAAAATGGACAAAGTATTAAAACAATAAAACCCTACCTTTTTGTAAAAATTATCTGTTGATAATCTAGTTGAATTTTAGGAATTTTCGCTAAAATAGTTCGTTATAAACTTTCTTATTTTCCAAATAGACCAAATGGCGGGCATAACACTTTAAATGAAAAATGCACAAAAAATAATAATCATTACAGGAGCAGAACTGCACATAGTAACCCCGCAAAAATGGCATCCACGGAGAGCACACCGTTTAATGCGTACGCTTCTTATTAATTTGAAAGGAAAATAGATTTATTCGGACAAAAGTAAGACACAGATCAAAGAAAGTACGACTTCACTGTAACACCGTGCGCAGTAGATTAAACTTGAAAAAATAAAGATGATGTTGTACAAGCTTTGTGTTCTTAACTGTGAAATCATTCAGCTTTATAGTTGCTTCCTTAATTTTTCCCACCAGTATAGTATCCTCTACTTTGTTGCTGATTATACAAGTAACACAGCAGGCTTAGGAATCGCGAAATAAAAATTTTTAAAAATATCGTGAATCCATTTAAAGAAAATATTACTCAGAACAATGTGATTAAGATATTCTTAACCTGTTTTTATTGAGTTTTGATCTCATCTTAACTGGTATGAAGAAACTGCACAATAAATTCGAAAATTTTCCAAAAGAGGCTTTGCATTTATCGATACCATCACCTCTAGAAGACAAGTGCCAAGAATATGGTGACGATAATGATGAAGATAATAGCAAGGAATCCTTTTCTAAATGCATACTGATTCTGTAATATAAACTAGGAGTTGTAAAGTACATAAATTGGCCTACCTAAGCTGGCTTAAAATTTTAATGGTAAGGTGCGTTTTAACATTGGCTTGCAAAATGGCTAAAGCCGGAGCATTGATAGGAAAAGCTGAGCGGTAGAAAATAAAGCTGAGAACGCCGCTGCCAACACTTCTCTATATAAAACCTTGACTTAAATATTCTACAAGCTCATTCTCATTCTGAAGGTCTATCGATTGGTTAACTAAAGTAAAGTACCTTACATTTTCTCCCAAGGGAATTTAAATTAGTCGGAAACCAAAGGTCTTAATGATCTTGGATGAGAATATAAACTTTAAGCCTAAATACTTAAATCACCTTTTTACAAAATCTCATTTAACTTAACATTATTTCTTAGACTAAATTTGAGTTTTCGCATCTCTTCAAAGAACATTTTCGCTCAAGATTTTCTTTAGCTAATACCTTCTTTTAAGTTTAGGAAAAATAGCTTAGCAGAAATATACTTTGTATATACACTGTACGTATGAACAATAATACTCTTCATAATTATTCCCTTGATATCTTTTTTTTATCCCGATCTCCAGCTTTGTATTGGGTTAATAAGTGTGTACTATTGAAGTACCTCCTAACCGAACCATCTTCTACCTCCTAACCGAATTCCTACATAACTGGAATATTTAGACGCACTAGACTTCAAAGGCATCCTAGTTCAAAATCTATGCCTAATGTTCTGCTCTTAATTTCTAAATTATATCTAATATTCTACTCTTAATTTCTAAATTATATCTAATGTTCTACTCTTCATTTCTAATCTGCACCTAATATTCTATGATGTTTTATATTACGAGTTTATGTTACAAAATCAGTATTCTATATATTTAGAAAAGTATTGTGCATCATTATCTTCATCATTATCGTCATTGTATTCTTCGCACTTGCATTAATGAACTTTTAAAGCTAAGTTTCATTTAAACTTTAAAAGTGGTGACTAGAGAGCCTACCATCTAAATACTTTCTGAGTACTAGCTTTTGATTTTTACATTTACAATACACCCTATCAACAATACATTGACTTTTAAAATACATTGATTCTTAACATATAAGAATCACGCAATATTAGAATAATTTTAAAGCATTAAATCTTAAAGTATTATATTTACTTAGTTTTAACTTTATAGGAAATGAATAAAGGCGTACGTTAGTTTCTATTAATTTTGACTTGAACTGCGCTAACATTTCCTGCTCCTTACAGTTTTTTTCAACTCAGCTAACATTAGCATGTTTAACATACAAACATAAATTTTTACAAAATAGATGAACTTTTCAACTAAAACGCTCCTTAATTATATTTAACGACTCAAAGATCCTCGCTTGAAGTAAAAAGAGAGCATACATGAAACTTCATTCACATATTTTAGCATGCAAAAATAAAATTTCTGCTTGCAAAAGTAAATTTGCACTTATCTTTTGTTCTTGCGGTATTGAACCATCCTCTAATTCCATTCATGTAGGATACACCTTCTTATAGATTCTAAGTCTCCTATAAGGCTTGTAGTCACTTTAATCATATATGGTGATCATCTGTCTTTCAGCTAGATCCTTGATCCTGGTTGATTTCTTTTGATTTCAGCGCATTCTGACGGTACTGACCTCTTTCTTGGAACATTCTTTTAGAGTTCCTGGTCTCCACAATCTCGGCTGTCATTCTTCTGCATTTCCTGATCGCTGATTCTTTTTTATTCCATTGGCTCATCCTGCGAGGGCCTTGCCGTTTCCCAGCATAGATTTTTCCAGCATAGACCTGGCGTTCGATATGGACCTTCTGAGAATGGATATAGCTTCTTCTCTTACTTCTTGTCATTGAGATGACATCCGGCCTAAAGCTGCAGTGCCTAACGGATTAATGGGCACAGCATAGCCTCTTCTATCCCTACCCGATGTAGGCCTCCTCTTGGCTCTTGCTGGTAACCAAGTTCGCCTGAGCTGAATATGTTCGGATACCATCCCTAGGGCTCGACTGTGACTGACCATCCCAGTGTACTGGGTAGACCAATTTGTAGACAGTCTCGACTTCTGGGGTAAATAATCAGTCTTCTCAGGACTGGAACCATCATTTATTCGGTGATAGTAGATTCAGGATTAGCAGGCACAGTACTGGTACTGCCTTATCTGCCCCTTGGTTGTGGAGATGTTACATTGTCAGATATCGCAAGTTATCTGAGGGGGGTGGGCTCCCCTTGGTCAAAACTTGGGGACGGACGGTGTCTGACTTTGCGCTTTGACTTACGATTTTTAAGCGCTGTGATTTATATTTCCCAAACTTTGTGACATTTTAAGTCCCCCTGGGTGTATAGAGGGGAATGCCCCCTTCGGATGACCTCTGGAGGTTGGGGCTTTTTAACCGTGTAAGGTGACCTCGAGTCAGCCAGATCTGGGAGCCCCTTCCTCTGGTGGACTAATGCTATTCGCAGGGACGTTTCCCTTTTCTCCGTCTTTCGAAGAGCCTTGGCCCATTACTGGGACGACATCTCCTAGATGTCTGACATTGTTCTTGAAACTTTAGCACCTGCCTTGCCCTTTTTTCTCTCCTTCTGCCTACTTGCAGCTTTTCTTTTAGATGATGCCTCCAACCTCGGCTTTGCTCTTTTTTGCTATTCCCAGATTCTTTCCATTTGCTCTGCGGCCATTCCCGTGACGTAGGCACCGCTACTAATTCAACGAACATCTTCTGTAGGTCTGAACTGCTCATGCTAAAATTTACCTTTAAAGCAGCCCTGTTGGGCAGCATGTCAGTTTGCTCGTCGCATGCTCAAATCTAAATTTATCTTTACATATGCAAATATAATGATATTCCTTTTAATATCCAATCTCCATTTTCGCAGGGAATGTGTAAAAGACAAGCTTTATCAGCAATATCTAGTCGAAACTTATCATACGGTTTCTGATACACAAATTAAGTCATTTGAACTGAGAATCAAGCTTTTTGTGCAAAGTGAATATCTGAGTGAATTTTTGATATGAAGCGTTTTGTAGGGCTTTTTACCGTAAATGCAAACTCTACTAGACACATAGTGAGTTATCGTTACCTTTTAAGCACTTACAATACCAGTGGCGTAACGTGGGTTTCAGCCAACAGTAGCGTATGCCAAATTCGCCTCCTCTTTATATAGGCATTTAAATCCAAAAAGCTGTAAACTTCACAGAAATTCTAACGAATTTTTCGATAAAAATAAATTTGTTAATGATCATTCTACAGGGTCAAATAAAGAAGTCATGTATATCTGCTTTATAACATAATAAACACAATTGATACAAACATTCTTAAACGTATGCCGTTGACAAGATTAAGTACACAGCACATAACCAATAATAGCGAATAAAATATAACACACAAATCAACTTCGAGTTGGAACTAGAACGATACTCTAAATGATATGTATTTTCTTGACTTACCAGCGACCGAGCGGGTAAGTCCCTGAACACTGGCATTTCTGTACGAGATTCGAATTCGTCGAAGAGGCTGTCTACATGGCGTTTTCGTGGTTTTCCTCATGTGTAACGTGTATACAAGCCCGTTTCCCTTAGACTGTCCTCCTCAAAGGCATCCCTACCCTTAGGCAAATAGCCCTCGAGTGTTTTACCTTAATCAAATAAATCAAACCAAAGCAAAATACATTTTTCTTGAAAAATTAATAAAATTGAAAATAAAACTTCTGTCTTTAACTACTTTACTATTCGTCAACTTTTTCGAAGTCTTTTATTGCACTGTCAGTGTCTACAGCATCACATACTTCTTGCTGAATAGACAGGATAACTAGATTGTTTAGCCTTAAAGTACTTATTGTTCATCTTAAATAATTTTTGATCAACTTTAGTTTTGAAAAGCTTCTCTCACAACTGGTATAGCTTATGGAATTTATGACGAATTGTAGAAGCATTATTATAATATCGGGCAGAGTATCTTCTAGTTTGGATTTCATAATAAATTGTAATAATCCAAGTGCGTCCGCATTAATTTATTTATTTTCGCTGCCTGAGGCAGCTATGAAAGCCCGTAGTCAAACTCGTTCGATCTTGTCAGTTTCGTCAGTTTTGATCTAGATTATATTCATTGTAGTCTGAATCTAAAAGTATAACTAGAGTTAGATGAGCAAACTTTTCCGCTAAATTCCGTAGCTTCTGAAACCTCTCATGAATTTCTACAATTAGTCTATCTAACGAAAATAAAACAGCTTCCATTTCAGCTCACTTTCATGGGACAAGCTGGCATTTCTAGCCCCTTCGTCAAAAACGTGGCTTCTCATTTTGCATCTCCGAAGTTGCATATTAATGTTAAGGTCTTCCTGCACATTTTTTGTATAACTTATAGCGCCGCCTGTCAATTCCTCCTGTTTCTTTATCAGTACCGTCTGCAAAAAACTCTTTCTAAGTGTACAGTTTTATGGCGAGTCCCTTTCTTTGTAAATATTTTAGTGTAACGTTCACTTCATGTAACACAGGTTGCCAAAAAACAAAGAAAGGGAAATGTCTGCATTGTAATTAACAAAGTTCCTGTGAAATTTCTTGTGTTGAAAATTTCATCTCTGTCAGTTTTTCCAGAACAGCAAGAATATCTTTGCAATTATGTCGTGCCACATTTACGGCATCGCCTCTTGCGTTCTACCGCGTATCCTGAATCCTTTTTAAACTTTTTACCTGCAGGTGCTATCAGAACTTTCCAATGATACGTGGACATGGAAGAAATGAATAGCAAAGCTCTAATATACCCATAAAAGTTACTGCATTCGCCTCAATTGCAGGAGCGTGTTAACAAACCAGGTTTAATGAATGGTTTGAGTATGGTGCCAATTCAACTTTGGAATTTATTTCTTTTATACTTTGCTGAACTCCTGACTGCGTTCCAACCATAATAGCAATATTATCATATACTTGGCCTCTATAGTTCATTATATAGAGACCATCAGCTTCAAGCTTGCTCAAAATCATGTTTGAATGTTTTTCAGCAGTTATATTTTTTGTTTGAATGAAATCTGTAAAAGATTCCACTATTCGTATTTCCTTATTTTCAATCACTAATTGTCTTAATAGCTGGCTTATTTGATCTTTGTTAAAAATATCTGGAGAGCTTTCGAATATAATCCAAGAATCTTTGGCCCTTTTTTACTTGTTTGGTGATATGCTGACGAATTTTATTTCCCAAAAATGTAATAAATTCGTTTTGATTTTCTAACATTCTACTGTCTATCTGTTGCGTAGAATCTGTAGAAATAGTGATTGCACTGAAGAAGGGTTAAAACTACCCTTTATTAAACTCTTTAAATTATTTACAATGCGTCAACTTGACGCTAACATACTACGCCTCTGCTTGGGCGGTAACTGAAACAGTAGAATCAAACTAAAAAAATTGAAGATATTCACAAGTCGTAGAATTAAACTATAGGGCTCAATCAATCCTGTATCCTACAGCGCGTAGATGAGTCTAGTAGCAGCAAGATAATAGCTATTAAGCCACTTCTAACCAGGAATAACTGCTAAGCCGAAGCTTGCGTACAGCCACGCACAAAGATTTCCCAGACTCTCTCTAACTAGAGACTAGAATATCGATATTTAAACTTTTCCTCCCACTGGTAGAATTTGCATTTCTTACGCGCGCTACCAAATTTAAGTATTCTAGCACTGACAATTAGGGGAATGAAGGCTTATAGGAAAGAAACTTAAAATTAAATTTAACTAGTTATTTAAAATAAATATAAATCCCTACAAGTTTCTGGTGACATGTAAGTGATTGAAATTTTGATACCCATTTTAGATCTTATAAGATGTTTACGAAGCACTGGATCGTACTTTGCGATTAAATACACTTATTCTAAAACGTTGCCTCTATTATCGCTGGTATAGTTTTCTCTATGACCACGTAAGACCGAATTTTGTTTGTCAAGGAATTTTATAATATCAAATATTCTGATAAAAATTTCTTGCCATTTTTTGTTTCCTTTGCTGCAATATTTTGTTCTTTCTTGTTAATAGTCTGTCCTTTTGGAAGTCTAATCTGAGCTTTCTATTTGTAATAATTTTGGTTGTGTAGTTCACTTGATTCATGACTTGAACCTTAGGATTCAGTTTCCACCAAGTATTAAATGGATCAGATGAGCAAAACTTTGATCCATCGGGTGTGTTTGCGTTCTCAAACTAACAGCAGCAAAAGCATAATAATGATGCTTTGAAAGGAGAATGTGATATCCAAGTGCGCAAACCTTTTCACCTTTAGTCAATAGGAGACAAAACCGTTTCCAGGTAATCCGCCTTGTCTCTCCTTTTGATGTAAAACAGCACGATTCTGAATTTTACTTTTGACGCTTCAGCGAAAATAGCATTGAAATGCGCATAACTTGCTGGCCTTATTAAAAGTGCAACAATCGTATATTTTTTCTATGTGCTCAGGCCATTTTCTAATATTTTCTAAGTTTCGGTATTGGGCAGCAGATGATACCGTTGCTACATCGGTCTCTCTCTCTCTAAGATCGAGATCCATGTTTATACATGCAAATGCAGACTTTGACTGAGTAGATGTTGGAAGTTGATCTTCAGGAATGATGTCAACATTCATAACAGGTACCAGTATCAAGTTCGCATAGATCGTGTATACCTAACACAGTATCAATTTCTCGTAATTTTTCAGCTTGTTCTGGGTCTGAAGCAGCAATGTCCTCTTATGAACTTAAGTCCAGCGTGGAATCTGAACTCTCAGGAACATGAACTTTCATATATTTAAGTGTAACCCCGTCATTTCCTCTAATATTTTCTGACGTAGCTCTTCTTTTTATTAGCGAAAGCTGCTCCATTTCTTTTTCATTTTTTTCATTTTTGATGCTAGAACAAAACAGAATAACATTAACACTTGTAATTGACATATTACCAAAGGCTTCGTATCATAAAACATTTTTTTAAAACTAGTGCTTACTAAAATTTATCTTTTTTTATTTCTTTACTTTAATTAATTAAAGCTTGGGCAACGTGGTAGATAGTCAGAAGCTGCAAACAAACGAATAATTAATATTGAATATCCAACAAAGATTGTAACTGTACTATAAATTAGGTTTTCCAAAATTACGGATATGTAAATAACGTAACTATTGGGCTTTAATTAAATAATTACGTAACTGATCTTCTATTTTGATTAAAAAATGAGCGCGTAATTGTGACTAAAATCCAAATTATAATATTCACTATTCAAATATACTATACATTGAATTATCACTATATTCTAATCCAATTAGTACAGGTACAAAGATTTTCATTATTACTTTTAAAACTGACCGTATGGTATAAAGTAAATAATAATATAATATATTAAAGCTGGTAAAGAAAAATAAAAGTTGTAATATCCACATGGTTGTATGTATACCAAGAGTCGAACATGCGGACAGTCGATTTATAATTTATTATACAATTTTTTAACAAAATTCAGTAATTTAACAATCACAAATCCCAACACGCACTTAAAGAAAATCATGGTTTTTAGGAGGTTAATTGAGTCAATGGAAATTGGACGATTGATATTGCAGGTGTTATTAAACATTATTGAACTCCACTTTTAATATGGAAAAATTAATTCTCTCTGAATTTTCGTCGTAAACAATTCAAGTACAAATTAAAAACGGGAAATTATCGCAAGACAATTGTTGGTGTTACCAGTCACTAGAGCGAATGAGATGACTACACTCACTTAAAGAAAAGGGATTTCCCGGTTCTGTCGCAAATTAAATAATAAAAAGTTCCATGCTCATTTTATTGGTCCAAAATATGAGTGCTACAAAAATATGAAAAGAAATGGTTCAAATGTTTAGTCAAGATTGCAAGATATTTTTTCCTTTTACTGTGAAACTTACCCCAAAAAGGGTCGCTGTATTGGGCTGCCCCCACCGCCACTGTCACGCTACGTCACTGACACTTTGCCCGTAAGTCTTTTTGTCTGTGCGAAGAAAAAGTTCTCGATAGAATTTTTCGCTTGAACGGAACTTTACAAACATGTATTCAGATTTAGATATTTAGTTAGATGACAGTAAAGTTGGCTCATGTTGTTAAATTTAAAATTAAAAATCATAGCCAAAGTCGCTAAGACCTTCGTTGCAATTCTTTAAATTCTGATGGAGAAAACTGTAGGGTTCTTATGCTAACTAACCAGTTGTTATGATTTCCATCTTTACTTCTTTTTCCGTATTTCCAACCAGAATGATCTGAGAATTTTGAATGTGAAGGAGAGAGATTTTCTGGAACTCGCGTCGCGCTGTTAGATTTTGTCAGTTCCAAATGTAATTATCTCAGCTTTTGCATTCTCTTGTAGCCGATTGTTTTAAGCTTATGCGTCAGTAAAGTGGGTTAAATCAGTTTATTTACTTCAATGTGTTACCTTAGGCTACTTTATTGACTTTTAAATTTAAGTATCTGTTATTAATTAAATTACATCGCCATAAACAGTGCTTTAATTGTATCAAAAGTCTCGCCTTTTCAGTTCCGTTTAATACAGAGGTTATTTAAAACATCGCAAGTCTTTGTCATACTCTTTTCAAACGTAGCGATAACTCGCTTGTTGTCTGGTAGTGTTGTAGGACTCGCATTTAATTATTAGCTCAATTGCAGCCTTACAAATATCGTATTTACAAACGAGTCGAAATTTAATACATTTAGGTATGATGGAGGAATTGCTGTGTGGGAAACACCAAAGAAAAAATGGAATCCAAAAATCTAATTGCCTAATGTTAAGCATGAGTTTGGAAGAATAATGGTTTCGGGATGTTTCGCTACGCTTGAGAAATATAGTTTGTGTAGAAAATAATGTAAAGGAGTATAAATATATAAATATTCTCAATAGAAATCTGAAATTTGCAATGCAAAATACATTCAAGTTCTATCAGAAAAACGATACTAAATATGCACCCCTGTATGTTCGCTTGTGGTCATCATATTACCTGAAGTTGTCAAAGTTCCTTCAAATTCTGCAAACTTAAATCCTATCGAATATTTATGGCGTGAGTTGAAGAAAGAATAAGGAAGCATGGCCTTTCTTCCAAAGCTCTGCTAAAAGTAATTGTAACGGAAGATTATTACAAAATAGAATACATTCTTACGCGTACAAAATCAGTTGAATTCATTCCAAAATGCATAAAAAGCGTAACTTTAGTTAAAGGATATCCAAAAAGTACTGAATGTCCCGTTACTTCTGTGATTATATTAAATAACCAGCTTGTTCAAAGTGTCCAAATACTTATGTGAGTTTTTTCAGAACATTTTGAATAATTTTTTTAACCAAAAACGCTTTGAATAATTTATTCCAAAACAAGCAGTTTTTAAAAAGATGATCAGTAGTATACCCAAAAAATCTAAAGTTATTTCGCTAGCACTGAGCATCTGATATTTGCAAATAAATCTGCAAAACATGTGCTCTAAAACAAAAGTGAGATCTTGCATGTTGAAATCAATCACAGCTATTCTGGATTAGATAGCCAACGAAGTCAGGATAAAATTAAATAAATCTAAGAAGGTAAAAGAAATCTAAGAAGATAAAAGAATTCTAAGATAGATTTTTAAATATAATAAAACCATTTTTCAAAATTCCTAAAATGTATTTTCATATGTAGCGTATTTCCATTACATGCTTAAAATTATAATTTAAAATTAATGTTATTAAAAATGTCAAGAGAATTATTTAGAACTCATTTGTCGTTTCTTATCATCTAATTTAGAATGCATTTGTCAAGACCTGCGTTCTAAATAAATAATCATTTCGGTTATATTTAATCTCACATAATGATTATTATATCTATATTTATTGTTGTATTAGAATTTAGTACATTTTTCTTGTATAATTATTTTAAAAATTAAAAAGTTGTCCTTTTCTGTGCACGTATTGCCAGTTTTACATTAATTAAGGATTCTACTCTTTCCATCAACTCCACGGTAACAAACTACTCTTTCTGTCAACTCCATCAAAAATTACAAATTAAATTAGTTTAACTAACTACTGTTCCTAAAATCCTTATTTTCCATGTAGTCGTCCAACAGCTTAGCCCTATATGGACGAGCGTTATCGTCCATTAACAGGAACCCAGGACCAACTGCGTCCCTGAAAAGTGGATATAGAACTCTAAGATCTCCTCTCTATACCTCATAGCAGACAGGAAGCTTTATCAAACAAATGCAGGGGTGTGCGACTGTCCAACTTTATATCTGCCTAAAACGATTGCACCTCCACCAACTTAAAAAGATTTTTTTCCTTGATGAGCTAGGGGTGGTATCGTGTTTCAAGCTTTCTCTAGAAACAGGTGCGCCGAATCAGTGTTCAGGCTAAATCTCGACTCATCTGTAAAATGCACGGTGCTTCACTGAAGTGTGGACAAATGCGCACTTTGTCTGCACGCACGTTGTCTGCACTATGCTAAACGAGATCTTTTTTGTGTTACATTTATAAGGTATTTCTTAAGCCTTCTTAGTATGCCTTCAGGTGTAGTGGTGAGCACACTCGGCACGTATTCGAGAGGTCGGTGGTTCGAGTCCCGGCTAGGGCATTGCTCATTTTTCATCTCTCCTGCTTTAAAAAAAAATACTTAATGACTCTACACATTGAGCGGGACGCAAACAGCGGGTCTTCTAGGCATACCTCGTGAAGCTTTGGGGCAACTATAGACCGATAAATTCGGGTTCCAGTCGCTGCATACAACTCTTGTGAAAGCTGTAGCTATCCTGTGTCGCTGCGCTTAAAGTGCCAAATAATGATCCTTATTCGCAGTTGTAGATTTTTGTCGGCTTATCCGGGTCGTTTCGATATGAACTCAGTGTCCTGAAACTGTTTCCATAAATTGCAGACTAAATTGGAAGTTACATTGAGCTGTGTAGCTACATGCATTTGTGATTTGCCTGCCTCCAACCTACCGACAAATCTCCATCTCATTCCGTCATCCATACATTCACGGCTGCTCATTTTACCTGATACCTTATGGAATTTACCAAAGTACTGTGAGAAACGCGGTGAACGTCGTGATGGAGTACGAGCCTATAAATCGCCGAATACGTATTTTTCATACCCCCTCCATAATCACAGGTCCGCAGATATGCACGTGTATGTTTACGTATTCAACTATGAATATATACATAATTCTTCGGCGACATAACTAATGCTTTTGGGTAAATACTTTCCAAAAAGTCATAAAAGTAGACATATTTTCTTAATTTTGCACAAGAATATATATAGATATATTGCAGACTAAATTGGATGTTACATTGAGCTGTATATCAACCTACGCATAAGGTTGCCTGCTCTAATCTAATTCTGGGTTACCAACTGAGCTTGGAACAGGCCCAGTTTTTTAGGGGGCCCGGTCAAACCGCCAACTTTGAAAAAAGAAATGTAATAATAAAATAAAAGCTTCCTTTTATTTCACAAAAGAAATAAAAGTTTATCCATATACTGAATTTAAATTTAATCTAAATCTACAGGTTTTCTTTTCTGTTAAGGCTTACTGATATAAATGGTCCACTGTACATGAGCAACATTTCGTTGACTAGCTGATCTGTAAGTGGGGCGCGACACGTGATATTAGATATATCATTGTATAAAAGATATTTCAACTAAATTAATCCTGTTCTAAGAAAAATTAATTGCAATATGACATACAAGAATTAAACAGAAACTCAAAAAGAGTGTAACAAAATAATCTGCTTAAAAATTCTAAGTTTATACTAGAATACGGATATTTTAAAATTAGAAATCACACTTTTTTGTAATAAAAAAAGGTGAATAAACTAAGAAAGAAAATATGACAAAGTAAAAATTTAAAACCTGCTTCCGGTTTTCACCTTTATCTCTTATTCATAAGTCACCACAGCGCAAGAAACATTCCCCAGCTGAGGGCCGAACTTACAACCTCGGCATGTCTCGCTTGTACTGTCGTATAAGTCCTGCGCTCGCCAATTGCGCCACTGAAGATGCAATGCTGTCTGTTCTGTTAAGGAATGTAAATGGGGCTGCCACTCATATGCTTTGCCTGTTCTAGTAAAATGCAAAAGAAAGTGATGGCTAAATAGCAAAGTTGTACAAAGGGCATGAATTCTTTTTCACCTATCAGTGGCATACCTAGAGGAGGTGGCATTTTCCATGTGATTGGTGATTCATGTGGATCTTCGGGATGAAAAGAAGTTTTAGTTTCTGTTATTTGTTTAAGGCAATGCAACTTGAGGGCTATCTGCTTATGCCTAAGTAGAGGACTTTCTAAGGGAAACTGACTCGCATTTAACTTTCACATGGGGAAACCTCGAAAACGTCTATGTACGCAGCCCGTTCGCTATAATTTGAACCCGTATCGAATTACCGGTGTTTAGGACTTTACTTCTCAGCGGCTGATAAGCCCAAATAGAAAGAAGGATTGAAATTTGTTGAATTTGCTATAATGCTCGTTACGTGTATTTACTTAAGGGAAGGGATGACTCTGTTTAGAGCTAAAATTCTCCGCGATGGTTTAAGAACTGCAAACTGGCTCATATTCGCTTACGAAAGAAGCAATGACTCATATTCTTTTTCATGCATGCTTGAATGCAACGTTATATACCCTCCGTAACACACAAGGTAAACCATATAAAGCAACCAACCACCAACATATTCTTTGGAATTTGACCCCAGGGCAAACTACTAGTATTCAGTCGTCATTGGCGATGTGAATAATCACGAGATGCTAAATTGTTATGCGAATTCAGAGGAGAATCCTTCTTACACTGGGTAGAATACTCAAAGAAATTATAAAGAGATTTCAATAGCTTTATGTTCTTACTGTGACACCCGGTACTCTATTGAAACTTTTGAATAAAAAATATGAATATCAACTGAATTGGAGAACTGAGTGACATAAATAATTGCATGATGCGCAGAAGTCTAGTAAAAACGTGAAACATAGCATAGATGTTCTTTGGTAGAGAGACGATTCTTCGCTCTAAATATTAAGTTTCTGAGAGTGATTAATTAGTTTAAGTGTTGAAGTAGCTCTTTATGTAATAAATTGTATAAATATTTTATATAAAAGGAATTATCGCCATTCTTCTGGTGCCAAAAAAGAAAGCGTAAGAAGAAAATGCAGGAAGAAAAAATAAACAAAAAATTGCTCTTTTTAAATATGCTGTTAATACAAAAACAGATAATATTGATGCTGAAGTTCAGTCTGAAGCAAAGATTATAGAAAAAGAAGTTGGTGAATATTTCGGGAATCAGGAAGTGCACGCAGAAATCACAGTAGGCAATGAAACCGAAACTGAAGTACTAATAGAAATGATAAATATAAAAGGCTTACCAGATATTGAGGAGGAAAACCAAAATGCAAGTGAGGAAGAAGAAATTCAAAATATAGACTATATACCTTATAAGGTATTTCTCCCGCCTTTATAGCATGCCTTCGTGGTGTAGTGGTCAGCACGCTCGGCGCGTATTCGAGAGGTACGTGGTTCGAGTCCCGGTGAGAGCATTGCCCATTTTTCACATCTCCTGCTCCCAAAAAATCCTAATGTCTCTACAGTGGCTCCCGAACTAAAAAAAGTGGTAGATGATAATTCTCCACCGCCAGGATTTGGCGATTGGGTCCCCTAATCCCCAGTCGCCTTTAAAAAGGGGTAGGATACAAGGTATTTCTCTCGCCTTCTTGGCATGCCTTCATGGTGTAGTGGTCAGCACCTTCGACGTGTATGCAAGAGGTCCGTGGTTCGTGTCCCGGCGGGGGCATTGCTCGTTTTCCGCATCTTCTGCATCCAAAAAATCCTAATGTCTCTACAACCTAACACTGTTAATGATAATTTAGTTTTGGGAAATTTGGGCATTTCTTTGTGGCTTTAAATTTAACACCAGACATGCAACATTATTTACTTAAAAATAAACCACTATTAAATAGTTCATTTATACATACGGCTAAAAATGTAGTAACAGAAGGTGGAAAAACTGTAATTCGGTTATTAAAGAAAAATATTTTTATTCCCAATAAATCAAATAGGGAAAAGGTTGAACGAGAATGATTAGCGCACAGTACAAAAAGTAAAGCAATTTACTGCTATGTTTGTAAGACATTTTCGATCAGACGAACGACTTTTACAGAAGGATACTCGGATTAGAAAAATCTAAATGTAAGAGTGGTAAAACACAAAAATTCTACTGATCTTAGTTATGCTATTAAAATTTTAGTAGCAAGAAATTTAGTTGAGGGACATGTAGATATTATAGTTGAAAAACAGTATTTAGAGGGAAAAAAGGATTGGAGCAAAGTACTGCTACGGGTAGTAGCAACAACAAAATTTTGTTCATAACATTCTCTTGCATTTCGGTGACAGTAATGAACTCTTTTCTACTTCCCATAGTGTAAAATCCATGGGAGCTATAGAATATTTGGCAGAATTTGATGAGTTTTTAGCTTCGCATATTAAAAATTTGGGTCAGTTGGAAGAGGTAACGTGAGTTATCTTTCGTCAACTATTTGCGATGAATTTACTGAAAGACTGAACCAAAAAATGTCATAAACATTCGAGTCAGAAGTTAAAGCCACCAACTATTTTTCAATTATGCCCTGATATGACATATGTAGGCCAGCTAACTTTGATATTGCGTTATATAACAGAAGATGGAATCCCAGGCGAGAGATTGTTTGAATTTTTACCAATTTATTGGCAGACAGGAGAACCATTAGAAAATGAAGTTTTGAAACCTTGAAATATTAGGTCTGCATATTTTCAACTGTAGAGAACAAAGCTACGAGACAATACGGCAAATATATATAGAAAATACAATAGGTTCCAAAACCGCATTAAAAACATAGTCAAACAGCCCATTACGTTCCTTGTGCTTCACATTTGTTAATTCTGATATTAAGTAGTGCTAGTGAATCAATCATGATTTCAAGCAATAACATATTTTAATTTATTGGAGAATATTTATACATTTTTTTCGGCGTCTGCTCGTAGATGGAATACTTTAGAAAAAAAGTTTTGCAGCAAATAATAAACATTTTACAGTAAAAACATTATATACTACTAGATGGTCTTGTAGAGCTGTTGCAGTTAAAACAGTTACTGTGAGTTCAAAGAAATAAAAAATGCTCTACTCGATATATCTCTGGGTGAATCTTGGAAATGTTCTATAAAACTAGAATCCCGAGAAAAACAAACAAAATTAATAATTTAGAATTCATTTTATTAACAGTTATTTGGGATAAAATTCTTTCCGCAATAAATGCAAGCAGTATTTCCTTTCAAGACCCTACTATGCCAATCTCGTTTGCAACAAGTATTTTTGACATTTATTTAATTACTTTAATAGTTTAAGAAACTTATTTCCGGAAATAGAAGCGGAGGCATTAAATGTGTCAGAAATAAAAACTTATTCCGATACTAATAAAGGTCGCGAAAATGGAAAGAATTTTTTGATACAGTTCATCATGATGAGGACGACAAAATTTCATATAATTAGGATCAAGAAGCCTTTAAACGAAATTTCTTTTACGTAATATGGAACAAAATATCTTTATAACTAAAACTGCGTAGCAAAAGTTGCAAAAACATTAATGAGATTTTTTAAATATTTCATAGAAACTCAAATGACCATGTATCAGTTGAATCTGAAGATACCACATTACTAAAAATATGGTACAGTGAAAACACTTAAACAAAAGAATTGGATGAGGAACTATTACAATTTCTATTACTTTGTAAAAGCCAAAATTTAACATTAATATCTCACATGCTACGATTTATAAAGGCTACAAAAACTGCACCGATATTTCCGATTATGAAAATCATACTACATATGTTTTTAACTTTTCCTGTGTCGAATGCATCTGGTAAAAGATCGTTTTCGGTGTTAAAACGCGTAAAAATCTATTTACGCAAACCATTAAGTGAAACAAAATTAACTTCTTCAGCTGTACTATGTATAGAACAAAATGCATTGTGCAATATTAATTACGAAGAAATAACTGATAAATTTGCAGAATTCAAAGCCAGAAAAAAGGATTTTTGAATTAAATTCATTATAATTTTTTCAAAATTATGGTTCTGACATTTAACAGAATAAATTTCGGTTTCTTAATTTTTGACATACAAACAAAAAGCTATAATTCTATTAATTGTATTGATACATAATGAAACACATGTTCATAATTTTACTAGCAAGAGAAACTGTATTAATGATTTTAGAAAAATTGACTGTGTTTGTTAATTATTATTACATATCAATCATTTATTATTTTGTGAGAAATTTCTCGTAAAAATGACATAAAACCCCGGGTTAAGAGGCCTTGCATAAAAAAAGTTTCTAGGGACCTAAAATAGGTTAATCCGCCCCTGAAGATGGAGAGAGGAGATTTAGTTTAAAATTTCTTAATAGTACAACTTTAAGGACTCTAAGATTTAGCGAAGAGAATTCAGTGACGATTTTGTTGACTTGAGAGGATATTTGTTGGGAAGCCCTTACTATTTTACCTTTTATAGGGAAGCCCTATCATGTTTGTGTTTACTGATGTAGTACTCAAATGAGTTACAAGTTATTTAGCTAGTGATTGCATTATAATTATCCATTTTTCAAGGATAACCCTGACAGTATTTGAATGGAATTTACCAATAAATTGAGCCTTAGTATTATTTCCAACTCCATAAAAATCAGTACCATTTCTAAAACTTAATTTGCGGATTGGTGATATATTGCCGAGAGTCTTATTATTATTGTTATTATATTTTTTTTATCCTGCATGAATTTTTAAGTCTTATGTGGAAGTGTTTCAACTGGTTTTTCTCGCTCATTTAGTGTAATTTTTTTAAGGTGATCTTTGATTAATTACCTTTGATTCTTAATTGATTGGATCTTTGATTAATTAGTAATGTTGGTAATTTACTCCAATAATTTAGTACTTTTATCTAAAGCTCACTGTGAATTCTAACTAAATGCTATTTACTTTGAATGTAGCTGTATATGGATCTATAGATCTTTCTCTCTCTATCTCCTTTTTGGGGGGGGGAGGGTTGATGTGAACTCTCCCATTGTGTGTGGATATCTGCTTTAGTCTGAGGTGTTTCTCTGCCCTGTTGTTCCCGAACTTGGAAGCAAACATATTGCCTTGTATTCCATATTTGGACTTACCACTTTTTTTATTTTTACGCTGCTGTCTTAGCTTCTGTCTTAAAGTTAGCTTCGTAACTAGATTTTATATTGTTATGTAACTGGGCCCCCACCATTTTTTTCCCTTTCTTTGGCTTTGCCGCCGCTCCTAACTATCTCAAGTACATTTATGGTTTTTAAAGCACTACACTTCTAAACAGAGTTTATAAGCTTTGTTTTTTTCCTCTGATGCGAAACAAATGTTCAGGAATTCTCAATTACTGGAACAAAGAATTTCCAACCCCTTTCATTTAGATTAGGTTAGTAATCTTAACACCTCGCTCAGCATATTGTACATCGACTTAGGTTACGTTTCTTAGGACGTTAGCTTACGTTTCTTGGGACCAAAGTTCCGCTAGTGTAAACGGGCCTTTACGGCCTTCAGTATGAGGTGATAAGTCACATGGACATCTTCATTTTTAGCACATATTTGCATTGCGCTCTAGAGCATGCTCATGGTTAGATTACTTCACGCTTATGATTCATTTTCTCTATCTTACTATAAATCTTACCATAAATATACTTATATAATACCATATCTTACCATAAATATACTTATATAATACTTATAAAAGTCTCGGCCTTATTTTTTACTCTTTTTAACCCATCATATTTTTCCCTGTCTTTAAAAGATTTAATATCAAATGTACTACTTTTCTCTCAAATAAAATTGTCCTCTATCTATTTTCCTTTCCTTGCCCCTAAACTAGATTTTTCACCTTGCGGGCAGAAAGACTTAGCGTATGCAAAGCAAGATATCTCGCTCTCTGTCTGGCAACTTCTAACTGTATTTTTACCTGCTGTTTATTTACTGATTATTACGGCGATTTAGTTAGGAGTTTATCTGTATATATTTACTAATGGTAATTTAAATTTAATTCGAATGTATTCTAGCAATGTTTCGTGGTAAAGGCTGGTTTTCAGGCGGAATGTGGAAACCAAAAAACCCTCACTCATTAGAGCATCTAAAGTGAGTTTGTTTTCTTCTGTATATGTATATACTGTCTTTTCTGTACTCGGAGACCTCAAAGCAGAAATTATACGTATAGTTTTTTAAAAGGTTATTCAACAGTAAGTTTAGTCTTGCTTAGAAGATCACATAGTAAATGACGCATTTTTGAGAGTGGAATATCTAAATAAAAAATAAATTGCACGGAATCAGTCGCTAAATGTTTACTTATATATTTTTATAGTTAGACTGCCAAAATCACGTTAGTAGAAATTACTGTAAAATTTTCTGAAGATTCTATATTGGTCGATTTTGAGGTGATGTAGTGAAGTTTCATAGTGGAATTTGCGATATGCCGTATCCCCCTCACCCGTTTTTTTTTTTGTACTAATTTTATCGTCCGAAAATCGAGAGGTGACAATTTTTGCGAATAACTTTTGTACAAAGTTTGCGAATTTTTGCGATTTCCGAAAGATGCGGTTTTAGTAAGGACGTAACAAAGGAAAAGTAATCATGGATAAAGTATAGGTAACTATCACAATATTATTTATTTAAAAGTAACCTACATTCCAAAAAGAGGAACAGCTTGAGTATTGGACCCCATTGGCGATTTTTTGGCTTGGCAACCGAAAAAATATCGCCAAGCCATGGAAAAGCAGTTAAAATTGAAAACACAAGTTAGAAAGCACGTTTTAACCAGAAAAAATTTTAGAATACATGATTAAACAACAAATTTGAAAGTGCATAAGTAAGTGGGAACATATTTTAAATAGTAATATTGAAAATACAAGTTTAGCCTTAGAAAAGCAGTTAAAATTGAAAATAGAAGTTAGAATGCACATTTTAACAAGAAAAATTTTAAATACAAATTTAGAATGTATATTTAAACAGTAAAACTGAAAATAAATAAATAAGTGGAGGCATATTTTTAGCAGTCATACTGAAAATACAAATTTTCAGCTGTAAAATTGAAAATAGAAGTTCAGAATACATGTTTAAATTAAAAACATGAAAATAGGAGTTAAGAATGCATGTTTAAATTAAAAAGAAAAAGAAAAAAAAAGTTTGAAAATACACAAGTAGATAGAGGCATATTTTAAGCAGTAATATTGAAAATGCAAATTTTAAGTTGTAAAACTGAAAACAGGATTTCAGAATACATGTTTACATTAAAAATAAAGCAAAGAAATGCTGGAAATTTAATAAAGTTTACAAAATCATGGAAAATTTACAAAGAAATCCTATACTCTGCCCAGTTTATGTCCCTTACAATTTCTAGAAATTTTTTGAATACATCAATATTTTGGGTGAAAATGCGCTTTAGCCCACTGCTTGGCGATGTTTTGAAAATCGCCAATTCGGCGCGTTTCTGCGAAACGTCTTTGCAATTGCAACCTTCCCGACACGCTCCTCGAAAACCTATTGTAAACAAAACATAGAATTCTAAAGCATAAATTAGTATGGAAACTGTTGCCACAAAAAGATAATAAAATAAAAAAAAAATCTGAAATGTTTCAGATTTTAAATTACGTCCAAAGGGACGTTTATTTAACATTCTGTGTGTTACCTTTATTTGTTAAATACCATGTTCTTCGCACTTAAACCATAAAATTCAGTTCAACAGCAATATCGCAAAATAATTTTAAATTGAGCATATCTTTAGAAATTTCGGTACACGCTCTCACGCGCTGGAGATAAAAATGTTTTTCTGTACAACGTTGGTATTGCTGGCTTTGAAATCTTTGAGTTTGTTAATGAAAAATTC